>DWHO01000667.1:0-18511 GCA_018247575.1 Eurytides lysithous rurik
GAGTTTCCGCCCGAGAAATGGGGACTTCCCCCGAGCTCGAATCAGCCGACCGAGGTTGGTTGCAATACATCACACACTCTGTGACATTTCGCACTTCCTCGACAAACGTGGTGGAGGCAATTAAAAAAAAAAACTACATGCCTTTATTTTACTCTGCGAGCCCGTAATTTTGACTAGTCTCTTTGTTAGAAATCTAATAAGTTAATTGTGACCCACTTCCACGTGTGCGGTAGCCTTGAAAAAATGTACTTGTGCGTAGTTTCAATCTCATTACTTTGAAGATGGATGTGCTCCGCAGATTGCTCATTTAACTCGCTTGTATTATTTTAGTCCATTTACTAGGCAGGCAAACTTCTCAATCTTCTTACCAACTCTCTACCATCTAAACAATAAACTTTTTATTTTAATATAACGCCATAGCAAAAGCAATACTTTGTCAAGTGAAATGTTCTAAATGAGATGAAATTAGTCACATTCTTCGTCACTGGTAAAATGTATAGAGGACTCTGATTCCTTGTGGTTATTTCATCGAAACTGAACGATTGATTATTAGAAATTAGTTGTGACTTCACAGTATGGCGATAAGCATTAAATGTCTTATAAAATATTATAACACTTATGCATGCCTTTATGATTACGTTATCTGTAGTAAATAAAATGTGATTGACAATTTGCAAGATTACAATTCGAACATCACAGACACCGGCGCAGGTCTAAACGTTATCGTAGTAATTCTAAAGATTATTATCTTAATCAACTTCACCGGGTTCATTCCCGTAGCTATATTATATTATAATTGGTATTGTACCGAATATCTGAGCACTCTCGCGGTTATCGCATGACATTCATATATAAAACAATAGAGAAGCTTTATTTAGTGACAGGGAAATTTCAGAATAACTAGTATCGTGCCTATGTTCGTTGTTTTTATTTAATATCTCATCTGGCATATCCCTTTTTGGTTACACCCGAGACTTGCTAGTCTGTGAGCTGGAAATGTTTAAATCTATATTTAGTTATTCAGTTTATATTCTTAATTAACGGTGAAATTCAACGAGGATCGCACTCACACATCTGCGTGATATCTGAGTCAACTGAAGTCTTCAATGACTAACTGTTTTAGTAACGCGCAAAAGATGTGAGTCAATCTAAAATAAAACTACTCCCTGAAGAATTTTCACTGTAGCCAAACGATACATGTATAACCTTGAGCGCTATAATATTTCATGAGACAAAAACTCTGGGAAGCGTTTGATATTTATATTGAAAATAAATTCACGTAATCTGAATTCCTATAATTTAGGAAAAACTATTAAATGACACAATGTAAACTATACTTTAAAAATCTAAACGTTCACCTAAAGGTTGATTGTCTTGGCTCCTAAAACTAGATGAAATAAACTCAATGATAATATAATGTTCATCTTTTAAAAGATTTAAAGGTGGTGCTTTATTTATTACGAATATGAAATTCTGCAGTTAAAGAGTGCTTGTTTGTGTAAGTGGATGTAAGTTTGAGGTGTAACCAAAAATAACCTTTTGGCATTCATTGACGCCAGCAAATTTAAACTTCAAAACACATACTCGTACATAGATTGAGAATATTTGACAATTCTTAGTGCTATTTTCATGAGAAAACGCTTTTGATTAGTGTTTAAGTTAGCAATATTATGAGCGAGATGTTTTCCTTTGTAACATGTCACAAAGTTACATGTATAATTATTTTCTCTACATTTTTATATTTCCTGCGATAGTCTCGACATAATGAATTTGTGAAGCCTACGTCTTCCGCCGTCGTATCCGGTCGATTGACATTAATTATTTCGTACAGTTCCCATCTGAGATAAAGCTTCACCAATATACAAAATACAACTGAGAAAGCTCAACTCGGTCAAATTTGGAACATAGGAAAAACATTATGAATATGATGTCGTCACGACAGAAAAATCTTCCGATGGAACGTTTACAGATTGCGAGAATTCACTAAATGTGCCCGTTTCGATGACTTGCGCGCGGTTGACTCAAAACTGAAGTGCCCAACCCCTCCCGGCGGATGTTTTGCAATGGAAACTTTTGGGGCACCGCGAGCGGCCGGAGGTCCGTTGCAAAAGTCGCGGAACCGAAAGGCGAGCGGCCGGAATTCCCAACCCCTATCTACCCGGCGCGAAGGTCCCGTACATAGCGGCCGAGTGGGCCGGGGTCTGTGCCCGCCCTCCGCGAGCCCCTCCTCCACCATTGGCCCGCGGCGGCCGCACTATGGAGAATCCCACCGGCCATTCGTTAACCGGCGCCCCACTGCCTCCACCACGTGCTAGGCTTTATTTCACGCGCCGTCAGAGCGTTTCATTTAGTCGCTCACCCGACACGAAGCGCGCGGCACCACTGTCAATTGGGGGATGTCGATTGCGTACGGCTGTCATGGATTGCCCTAGTATACCGGCCGCCGCGTTGTTCCGACAATCGGGCACTGTGATCGTTAGACTGAAGATGGAGCCGTTCCACGGTCGTTGTTGCCAAGCAACCCTGTGCAACGCCACGGAGTACGGCCGGGTTGTGCACAGAACTCCAGGTTGCGAACAATGCGCCAGGACTAGATTAATTAGCCATTATAGTGACTGTGATAGTGATCTAGTGGAAAAATGTCGACCTTACCTTAGATCGAGCACAGCCAGAAGCAGTAAGCATTTTTTTTTCTCTTTTCCAAAAATAACTTTTTTGACAAATTTTTCTTTTGTAATAATCCTCGAAAAACATTTATCTTCGCAATTTTTTCAACTGTTCCCAATTATTCAAATTGAAAAATATTGTTTCGGCTATAACGTATAAAATATTACTATATAATAATTACTATATTTATATTACTATAAAGTTATTCCACAATTATATACTAATTAAATCAAATGTCAGGCGACGATAACACAATTTTTGTTATCTTGTATTTGTACCTTTGTACTTTTTTTTAAAGAATAGATGCTATTTATTACGATCATTGAAGATCGAGGATTAAAAAATATTCGCCACCATATTAATAAATCTCAAAAACGAAAAAAATCAAATAAATAAATAGATGTATAAAACACTAATAATACGCACGGCGGTTGTACGAGCCGCATAACTGTATTGTGATAACAGAACAAAAATTCTTATTCTGAACAGTATACTACGCTCTTCTCCCAGGATTACCTGCCCCTTTTCCGATCCTGTCTCAGCCATCGCTCCCCGCGATCCGCGCTAGTAATTTCATCACAATTTCACACCGATAAAAACTTGGCTCAGTGTCACCTGTACAATGTTAAACACGGTGATAAACTAACTAACTGGGACTTGGGCCGCAATTAAACGCACTGTTACCGGGGTGACATATCTAGCTAAATGTTTCTATCCTTTAATAGCAGTACAGTTATGTCGCTGGGAGAGGACTATTTCGTAATTAGTGAGAAAGACCGCGATAGTCTCGTACAGGCTGCAACGAAACGTCCTAAGTTGGAATAATAGAAACTGGTGTATTTTATTTTAAAAGAAGAAAAAAGTTCAACATTCAGGTCTCAAGGTCTCATTCATAACTTCGGAAATAAATTCAAACGTTCGGCGAAATATAAACTCTATATCTCCAACCCCACTTTTCAACTACCAAAATTTATAATACTTTATTTATAATTCAACACAAATTAAAAGACATTTTCTGTGAATTTGAAGTATGCGACGCATATACACGGCGTTTATGGTTCGATTTAAAAGTTAAAATATAAGTTACGCTATTTATTTAATTATCGGGGATATCCTTTAATAAAGTTAATTTTTCAGTCATTGCCTAATATTGTGAGTCAATTAGAATGGAGTTAATAGTTGAAATTGCCATATTTATAAATCGATTGTTACTAAACGACGTTCGTGTCCTTTATCATGCAATTCAAAACAATATGTCTAATTATTTGTACTTAAAATGTTCAATACACATGAAATTTTATTTATCGAACCGCGCCGTCTCATTAGCTTAGCTCGTTTCCTCATTACTGCCTACTTAAAGTTACCTGCGAAAGGAAACAATACTTTAAAAGGCTGGATTAATGCTAATTTGCGTGTATTATATAGTAATTATCGTAACCGTAATCTAAATAATTGAACAATCAAACATCAATTATGTCGTACAATGTGCAAAACTAATATACGTAGACAGCAATGTCGCTTCCACCGTAAATTTTCCCGGAAGCTATGAATTAACTCGTACGTAAGTCTGTGAAACGTAGTGACCGCACGATTTAATGATATCTGTACCACGCGAATCGTAAATTATTCCGTAGGCTCTCGAAAAACCCAGTCAGGTTCCGCTAAAGATAAAAAAGATCTCATCTAGGTGCAGCCCCGCGCTCACCTATTGCATACAGCTGCAGTATAAGGTCGAACGCAAAATTAGTGAGTAATTTTGCAACAGATAGGCATCGACAATTAATTCCCATTATGAGCGATCCCTGAATGAAACTAAAACACGTTTTTTTTTTGCATTATGTTTGTTACAATTATTAATTACGAGTCAGGATAACGTGTTGAGAGAGCTAGTGTGAATGAATATATTTTTCTTATTAGCTTGTCTCGATTCTAGTAACTCTTTCTTATTTTTAATAATCAGTAGTAAAAATAAAATGCACTCACACAATATTGACGAAAGTGTAATCGATCTAAATCTTAATATGCCTTGCGTATTAACGTTTATTTAAGAAAGGTGATTTCGCCTGTTTTATTGATAATGAAATGAAGCATTGTTACTATTTTATATAATAACAAAGACTAGAGTTATATGAGTTAATTTAACGTAACATTAGTAATAATATCATCGAACAATTCTGGTGGGAATAGAACCCACGACCTTCGGTTTTGCAGTCAGGAGCACAAACTACTACAACGGACCAGTAGAAATTTATTTAATAATACAATATAATAATAATAACGCATTTGTTGTGCTGATTCAGTCTTACTGTAAGTCTATATATATCTATTGTAAATCTTTCTACATCTCTCATCGCATATAAAAAGCCCTTCCCGGGAACATCTAAGCTTATATATCACGTACAAGCCATAAGATAAGGTTTATTCTGTTCAATATTTTTCTAGTAATCAATGAGATAAAAATTAACGAACGCAATCTCGTCTGACTTTTACTTACATCGCGACGTATATGTATTCAGCACCAGGACGGCCATTGTCAAGAGGAAACGATTAACATTGAAACATGAGACCTCGTATTATTCGGTGCGGCATGTCTCTCTGTTTCTCGGGCTGTTAGCCGCGGTCCGCGCACTCATTAGGGACGTTTTCACATAGCGAGATGTACCCGCGCGACTAAAGATGCATTAGGGACAATTATAAACAGTTAATTCGAGCGAGAGGCATAATTCCACGCCCGCGTTATTATAATAAATGTGGAAATGTCGATTTAGCTTCCATAACATCGCTGGGTCACTTCACTTCCTCGTCCGCACAAAGACGCCGTCCTGTATCGAAACCGCTCTCAAACGTAATCACCGCAAGCGAATAATGCTAGTAGTTATCTTATTAAATTTAATACGGGGGAAATTTGCGCGCGCCCGTTTCGATAATTTCAAAACTGTGTCGGAAGCTGATCGGTTTCGAAGCCTCGTTAGCGTTTAGAGCGAATTTCCAGTGTCGAAAATTGCGTCGTCGCGAGTCTTGCGATACGTGTCACAAAACTTATCTCAGAACGATAGTCGCTCTTATTGCATGAAGTCGATTTTGTGAGCTTACTTTTGTTAGCCGATACGAACATTTTAATGCACCAGCTCAAGGCGAATCTTTGTTTTGGCTAAACGTAACAATTTATCGCTATAACGGCACAAAGAAACCTCTCGTATTATCGATAGCCGTGCTATACGCAGTTGAGATTGACTGACAAAGCCAGAGTGCGTCCTAAATGTTTTCGGCCGGTCCGTCACATCATAATTTGCATAATGATTGCACAGGCGCCAAATACGCCGATGCATCGGGCGGCGCGAACTTTTCTCGGTTTTCGAGCCAAAATTCTAGTTAGCGGCCGCGCGATTTCTTTTTAAAAAGGTTAACAAGCTCCTCTCGTTTGGGTCGTTTTTCGTAGCGCGCAGCCTCCTTTTGTGTACGAGCGAGCTGTTAAAAAATAAACGAATTCTTTGTTTCTCGGGTAGTCGGGGCCGACCTCCGACGCGGTCCCGACTTTTTTATGCCCCCTTATAACCTGTGTAATACCTACGTGTAGGTATCTACGCTTTTTATGGTCGCCCCGTCAGATCTTCAATGGGCTAAGGAATTCGATCGAGTCTCCACTTTGTCCGTATTATAGTTTTTGTGACGTGTGTAATTACCGTTCTTTTATGTGGCGACGCTTTATGAAACTGAGAGTCGATATTTGATTATAAATTAGTATCGGACCCATTAAATTGAATTAATGCTGCGTTTTTACTGACGCTGTACTTGTTTATATGGATCGGTGCTTAAATACGAGAAGGTTTTTTCGTCGGATCGTTTCTTTACGTAAACAAATAAACGTTTTGTCAACTCGGTACGAGCGTTACTGTAATGCAAAGGAAATATTACGCGTCTCACGATGACTCTACGGCTTTTTACGAGCTGACCTGTTATTTTTTTTTTAGTTGAACTCTTGACGGCGCGGCGGTCCCGCGGTTGCTTGCTTTTGACCGGCGCACTAATAAAATGTTATGATCGTGTGTTTAACGCGTGTTGTGTGTCGGGCCCTCCTTTTGACATGATCGTTATTGCCCGGCACCGGCTTTGCGGTCGCCTTTTGTGTTCCCTACTGTAACAACGTTGTTATTGTGTCAATTAAACGATACAGCCTCAACGGCTGGGTCGCGTCTAGTTAAATCGCCGCCGCTGCCTACCTACGGTCGTAATTCGTTTATGCGAATGTCTCGGAAGTTGGAGCGAGAGGGCCGATGCCGGCGTCCCTCTCCGACGTCATTGAGGGGCGTGAGATGATCGGGTTCCGTTCACTGGCCTTAGTTAAATAATAAGCGGCACCGAGCCCTATAACTATATCGTTTTTTATTCGAGGCGGCGCTGCGCCCCGGGGCCAAGGAGCGAAATCACCGCAAAACGGGCTAACGAGATTTAACGCGAGAAAAAAAAGTGCACGCGCACAATTTTCGTACGGCGGGCGCAGCGAGTGCCTTCGGACCCATTAGCCAACAGCAACGTGAAATGTTTCACGAGCTGTAAAACTGCGGCGCAACAATTGCGACCGACGTACACATCCCGAATAAAGGAAAAACGGCAATCGCGATTACGCACCGAGGTGAATTCGGGGATGCTGCGAACCTGATATTATCGTAACGGTCTACCAACATTACGAAAAAACCGCGCAAAATTTCGTAACATTACTCATCAGCGCACCAGACATGAACATGTGAATCATGCAGGCATCGACTCAGAGCAGAAATCGCAAATCATCCGTCGACACTATCACGGTATCGTACGCGTCGATTATCTAATAGGTACAGGCTCGAATTAATTACAGTAGGAAGTAAGGTCAGTTACGTTTCCACTCGAGTGGTGACGTCAACGCGCCGTATTACCTTTACCGGACAGACGTTAATACGTCTACTTTCTCATAATTATATTTTCCTTTACACGCTGAGCGAATACCGTAGATATGCGCTAAATAAGCAACACCGCATGAGTAATTGAATTACAGTTTGGGTTTCGTCGTTGTTTAAAAATATTTATATGATAATTTTCGATAATTGAGCGCACGGGATACATTTATTATCATTATTTAAAATTTTTTCTGTGTTCACTTTTGCACTATAGATTTACGTGAACACCACAGCACTATATGGAGGGTGCTTTAGATAACTATGATCTTCTTTCTTTTTAACTATTATATCTTTGAAAGGAGCTTAATTTGATAAAAAAAGTGACACGTACAGTGTAAATATCGTTATGCGCCATAAGGTCGCCTCGTTCTACAAACGTTCGGATATCGCGCCCGACATCGGAAGAATGTCCGGCGTCCGCCGCCGTAACCCGGCGCATTAGTGATTCACCCAGGTTCACCGGACAATTAGCAAAGGCTGTCCACCTCTGGGCCGCGATGTTTTTATTCATCGGATGTCCAACGATTACCATAATCGATGGCATCGCGCGCCTCGCATACGGAACGCTCCGCGACCGTTCTCATTGACGAGATGCAGCGCGAAATATATATATATGTTGCTGTAATAGTCCCCATTATTCCTTTAGTCCACTAATGTCTTTTAACGTAGGTCGAATATGAAACAGTTTGACTATTTGCTCCGAGCTTTATCAAATCCTTTTTTATATGTTGCAGCTCGACGACATAAAACTCTCTAAGCTTATATATTACAGCAAGTTTATCATGTCATCAAGTCCCCTTTATGATTTACATCATAAGTCAAAATCGGAATACTCAAGCTCTACGTGTAGTCCGCCCCGTGTACAGTTATTATGGCCGAACAACTCAGTGGAAATTATTCCAACGGGCATTAAATTGCTTTTATTCTGTTTAACTACACTATTAAAACTACTATGTGTACCAAGTTCCATGGGAACAAAGTTGTTTTTCGAGACGTTATCTAAATAAATGTTTAGGAGAAGAGGCACTAAGTCAAACAAAGCTCAAATATTGTTATAACGGTGCTTTGTCCGTATACGAATATGTATTAAATTAGTCCCGATATATGACTTGATTTTATTGTTTAAAACATATTTTAAGTTATTTGTTTGTTAAATAATGCTACTTTTATTTCGGCAAAAATATGTACGCTAAATAGAAAAACGGCCGATTATGGAGCAAATATTTGTTTCGATTCATGTTAATATTTATAGAAAGCAGCAATGAATAAAGACGAAGTTTAAAATCGAAGCTGCATTGAAAACTTTTTTCGATCGCTTCGATTCTTTTTTAGATTGCTTAAATTGTGCGCCTGTCTTTTTGAACAGCACACAGCCTGCAAACTGCAGTTACGTCCATCTGCCCTCTGAGTCAGATGAAGATCTCAAGTCATGCAGAATGTCCCTGAAAACCTGCCACTCGCTCTCGATGAATGTGTGGCAAACAATTCGAACTGGCTGTTTAGTTATTACTGGTTATTACTGGTTGTTATTCTCAACTTTGTTCTACTCACGCAGGATACGTCAACGTTTGTGCGGCTGTCTGCTTACTACTGCTCGTGGGTGGTTTATCACCTCGGTGTACCGCCGCGCCTCATAGAAGCCGCGGCATGGAACGACAGAAGCGCGCCTCCGACTCTACGCCGGAGAACCGCCTTTGGGCCAACCCTTGCGACTACAACAACTCTAATGTAAGTGCCTTTTTCGTGTAGCTTTTTCATACCGGCAGATTCTTTTTGCAATAAAACCTAATAGAAAAGAAATACTTTTCTTACTTAGACCTTTCCTATCAGGCGAATGTCATGTTTCGTCTGTTTCGTTTAACTTCTAATTCATAGTTTTTATGGTCCCATAACAATTTTTAAATTTTTCGAAAGTACGAAATACACTTTTCTGCTTAAAAAAGACAATAACAATACAAGTAACGATAAAATATTATTATGTTATTACAAAATTGATTCAGTTTTCCGGCTAGTTTAGAGGAATTGATTCGAGATTTAAAATTCAAATCGAGTATAAAACGATTTCTAACATATCATTTTATTTTCTTTCCAGTCCAAATCCGCTGTAAAATACTCACCGAAACTTGCTAAGGACGTGGCATCGCAAGCGAGGAACGCACTCAAATCGACTGCGCAGTATAAAGACAAATTCGTAAGTATCGATATTCTATTCCATTATAGAATTGGCGTGGCTTGTGATCACGTATATTCTTTAACTCTACATAAAACATTCACTCTTTCATTCAACTTGGTCATTGCATTACAGTACAAGTATATCACATACAGCATGTTCATAACATGGATATTCAATTATATCACATGAGTTCCGGTGTCCGCGTAGAATCTTTCTTCGCTTTCATTGACGACAATCGGGACGTACCTACGTAGTATTCGCGCTCGCATCGTTATGCCCGCCGCGTCGCTCTAAATGAACGGACGCTGCCAGCGGTCGGCCAATACCAATAAAACTTTGAACTAAGGACATCGATGCATACCTTGGGGTTTAATGCGATTTTATCGTTTTATGAATGAAAGTGTATACGTCGGTGATCGTCGTCGACATCGAGTATAGTCATAGCCATAGTGACACTTGGCAAAGTTGAGATTTGATTGAGAAAAACGCGGGGAAGCTAATTTCCTCGAGCAGTTCCTACCGAGGCATTTAGTTTTCCGCAAGTTTTCTGTGCCCGCGCTACTTGTTGCAAACACGTAAGCGGTTTAAAGGAGACATGGCGGCGAGTGTTATATCCTCGGAATGAATTGTGAGAATTTCTCGCCGGTGCAAACTCTTCAAAGTGGTGTTGCGATTTTTTTTAACAGAAGAGTCCGTCGTCGTCGTCGTCGCCGTTTCATGCGAAATTTGGTCCATTAACGATTCTCGGCGTGCGCGTGTTTAGCGCCGTTTTCTCACCGAGTCGCTTTGGTTGGGCCGGCGCGGTGTAGAGATTGCATCGGCTCGGGCGCCGTCTCTTTCGTGGCCACACGTCCGGCCACGGCTTCCTTCCCTTTTAATTATAATTTCGCACTACGCTCCCGTGACGCCATCGGTGGTTCGACATAATAGCGCCAAAGTTGCCCACGTAACTCACAATTAATTGTGCATTAATTGTCGGCTGCAAAAATTAACCGGTTAAAACTTATCTTACACCCCATTATACATCTACAAGCGTAAAAATCGTAATACAATTCCTACGTTCCGATGGCGAGAATATAATATTTCCGAATCGGAAGTAAGGTGGGCCGATCAACGAGCAATAATGCGATGTCGCCGTCGCGCCTCGAATCGTTTATGGACGACTACTCACCAATGTACTCGACCATCGCGTCGGGCGCAAGTGGATAGAGCCGGAGCGAATACATTTCGGGTGGAGGATGTGGTTCGAAAGAGTAGAGCGGTGGCAGACGCTCGATGGAAACGGTACAACGGTCGACCAACGTCGGAATTTGTGTACGGGTGCGTCGATGTCGCGTATGAGGTACGGTGGCATTTGTAATAGGCTGCGGCGGTCGTAACGACGGCGACGTCCTGTCCGCCCGCCGCTGCCTCCCCGTCGTAAAACGACATTATCGAAGCGAACAGTAGCCGGAACGGTGTACAGGACGGTGCGCATACGCCACGAATACTGATTGCGCATTAGTATTGCGCTGCGCACCTGCCCCGGCGATTTTTTTCTTCTTCTATGTCCCTCCCTCGTCAATGTCGGTCATTCGTCGCTGATGCATCATATTTGTCGCAATTCGAACAGAGACAACGAACCGGCTTTGCGGTGACGCCGTGATAGTTTCAAGGACATCTGCATTTTACAAAGATTTCGAAATTTCCTCAAAGAGATTGTGAGAAAGCAAAGGCAATAAAAAAACTAAGGTCCGAACTGTATCGGGGCAATCATATCTGTCGTCAGCCCATTCCTTTGCAGCCCGACTGACCGCCGCTACTGAGAACGCAATAACAAATTCAACGAACCCCACCGGTACCGGCCACCGTGTGAATGCGCGCTCTCGACCGGCCGGTGTCAAAACATTATCGCATCACATTTTCGGGCTTTAGAATTGCCCTGATATCCATCACACGAGTGTTGATCGCCCCTAAAACGGGCCGAGGCGCGCGTAAGGACTGAATTCGCGTTCGTCGCATCACAGTGAGAATATTTAAATGTCGGATTGTACAGAGTGACTGTAATATGTACATACATAGCGATAGCGTTGTTCACACGGGCGACAGGCTGTCTGCGCGCTTGGATGCCGCCGTGCACGTGTGCCGTGATATATAACGCGACGCGCATGTGTGGGTGCATGTTTGTTTGATAAGCTTCCGATGTTTCGCGCTAGCTAGGCGGGCATCCGGATGCGGTGTCGTCAAATTTCTTAGATCGACGGCCACCCACGGCCGCGTCCGAATGCTGAATGCATGGTTTCTTCTAACGCTCATCGATCGAAATTTCAGCGGTGATTCCCCTTCGCAGCTATGATGCAGTAGACATAAAGTCAATCCATTCTGTTTTTTTTTTTAATTGAAATACAGTTAAATAAACGAATTACAGCTCACGCTTAAGAAATACTTATTGTCTAATTCAGGTCAAATCAAAGTCAGTTGTGTTTGTTATTTTATTTCTGAAATGAAATCATGACAACAATATGAACACCAAAAGCTTGTGGTGGATAGAATGAATTTTAGCGATTACTCACAAAAACTTGAATATCGAAAGAGTTGTTTTACTTATATGCAGTTTTTTTTTCAGTATTACAACGAAAAAGGACGTGGAAACTAGTTTTTGATGATGTTCGTTGTCAGTTACTGATATAGTTATCATATTTTAGTCGTAATAATGGACCGTTAATAGAATTAATAAACCATCTTCGAACAACCGAATCGATAACGTTTCGGATATGGTGTCGTGGACCGGACGAACACCTGTGTATTTTTTACGTGGGCTACTAATGAGTTGCGTATATATATGAGAGCGTCATGAAATATAAACTATCGACATTGTTTCGTTCTCGTTAATTATTATATAATTATTATCCACGAGCCTCCCTCATAATTGATACCCGGCATTAGTCACTTTTGATAGTTGAAACGGCTTTGATATGAGATCACTCGAAATTTCAATAATATAAGAAGTCTCAATCACACTTTGGCAATGGCCACACATATTCATGTTATGGAATGAACTCAACGGGTCTGGCTTTTCCATCGATGGAACCGACCACCTTTCTCACTCGCTCAGATATCATCATAGCGATACATCAACGATTACAAAAGCCTCTAATTTTACGATTTCTGCAACAAATTCAATCGAACAACTGAATTACTAACAGGCTCCTTTATCTCTCCCCATTTCGACGGTGTCTCAATACTCGGGACGATTGTTTGACAATTTTGGATATAAATTTCAGCCGAATCACGAACATTACTCCGATCGGCTGATAACGGCGTTCCACAATACCTCGATTTTCGGCACTTTGTCACGAATGCAACACGGGTCTTGTTTAATTAGTCGCATTGTTGTAGCACGATATCATAACTGCCGTAATACCGATGGGATGGTGAGGCATAAATGGGATGGGCAGTTGCATTTGTTGCATCTGCCGTCGCCTGCTGCCTTCGATCTAACGGTATTGTACTTTAACCAATAGGTGTTAGAGTGGGTTTTGGAATGGCGTGCGCCGGTCACGTATGGCCCGGGCGCAGTGTCAAATTTTAATGTCGAAATTGTTCGTTACGTGACATGACCGTGGTGGTCAGGCCTCCGATTTCGTACTCATCTTTCGCGCGGCCTTGACGGAGCCGTGAAAACGTTCGACGATCGCGTACCGTTGATCGATCTACGGTTACAAAACCACATAACTTAGTGCATATACCGCTGAAAAAAATAAATGATCTCGCTTTATTAGAAAACTCTTTTGTATAGACGAGCTCATTCTATTTCAAGCAATAAGTCTTGACTAACATTTGACAGTGATTTTCGGATATAAGATTATTTCGATCGCCTTCTTAAGCGTGGGCCAACTTACGCGTCGTGCTAAATAGATCTGTTTATGTCGTTCGGAGAAATTAACGAGTACTTAGTAACAGCATTGGGTTAAAACATATTGTTATCAAACAATCATTTTCATGTTCTGAATTCCTATAAATTGATTTTGACCTTATCGTATTTCGATAAAGATGATTAAATTTCTTTTAATTTTTGAATCCATACAGTACATTTAAATTATTAGCGCAGAATTTTTTTTGGAGATATACAATAAAAGCCTAATCTCTAAAGGAATATCTTACGGGGCAATCTCAATTCTTAGCATTACTTATTCGTGTTTCCTGAATATAGTACGAGAACTCAAGCAGCATTTTCTTTTGTTTACAGGCGTTAAAGTTGCACAGTTACCCGAGCTTCGATGATTTGGTACAAACATGGACCGGCTATGATTGGCTGCGGAAGTTCCCCTGGTTCCGCGAGGAAGTTCTGCCCAAGGAGAAGGTCCTCAATCAGCAAGTGCCCGACGCGTACATGAACAAGTTGATGGTAAGCAAAGCCTAAATTTAATGTATAAATTAGACTGGACCCATTTTCAAGCCCGACAACCCATTTACAAGTCCATTGTCGTTGAAAAGTAAGCCATAAGGTTTTATTTTATTTAAAACGTTGTTTATTTACTTATTTTGTTCTCTGTAAAATCATTGATTGTTCTAACTAATCCATTCAACGCTGCTTCTTTATCAGCCGAATGGCAACGAATTTGCTGATGCCGAAACGTGCATCCTCATAAGTATTTCAATCGATTTCAAAGAATCGACATCGTCGGTGGCACTCATTGTTGTCAGCCGACAGTCATTTACGTGAGACTACAATGGTTTTGTAATGTGTATATTTGGATCTCAAGCCTTATCTTTTGATATGATGTTTAGTTGATTTGATACATATCTCTTGGGTATCAAACTACAAAACAAAAAGTAACTTATTATACATTCATAGCTTTATAACATCGTAGAATCATAAGACGACGTCTGAATAAAAAAAGGTCTAGGTTAAAAGTTTGTTTCTATTCTCTACAGGATCACATCGACGAGGTTCTGCCATCAATGTACAAAGGGTTGAAAATGGTCGTAGCTGGCTTATACGCGATCAGCAATGAAGGACTAAATGACAATATAATCTCCGATAAGTGCCTAAAGGAGAAAATTAATCAGACCATGCACGACGTGAGAGCAGTTCTTTGTTTATTCAATGTAAGTTGTGCAAAATGAATTATTTATAAAATTTTCACGGTATATTCCTGTAATTAAACTATCACCTAAACTTACTATGATGGTATATTAAGACTAGGATATTGCATTACCACCAGCGAGCAATGAATGTGATTTTGAATTAATTTGATGCATATTTATTATTAAGTACTTGATAATAAGGAAAATTTCATTATACACATCCTGCACTCGTACGCTCAAGTTATCAATAGATTGACCATGCTGTTTTATATTTTGCAGGACATAATGAAATCGAGAAATTTGGAGATAATGCCACTACCGGATTCGGAAATTCCCGATTTTAAGACCCAGGACAAGCTCTCCGTCGGACTTCTTGTCTATAGAGACACTCTCAACTATTTGGAATATTTGGCTCAAGTGTTCCAGAAGATGTACGACAAGCAGGATTGAACGGATTAAAGAGGACAGCTTTGGTCATACTAACTATACTTAAGATGTTAAGATCGCTTATAATTTTGCGGATCAGCTGTCTTGCGTTGCCCAAAGCATGTGGGTCGCCTAATTGAACATTGGTGCTTTTATTAGGGATTTAACGTAACGATTGACGTTACAATATGGCGCTCTGTCTCGGTTAACTCCACACGACGAGCTACCTCCTAGTAGAATTGTTCGCATCTTTGGCTGTCGATACGTAGTAGAGAAATGTATTTGCCATTACATTGCCATTTTGGTCTAGAACGAATTAGTTCCTTTTATTATTTTTTTTTGTGTGTAAATAGCGATGAATTTAAAATGTATTATTTATTATTTAACAGACAACATTCTAAATTTTCCGATATCCTAGTCAAGGTCTTAACTTATTTATTACTCGATCTTTCTCCACGTATAGTTTCAATTACTTTGTAAAAGGTACTATTAATTTTAGGATTGTTTAGTATTATATTCCATTCCACCAAACATGATCGTTGGATGTTCGATTTTAGTAAATTATTGAGTTAGTTCATTGTAACATTCGCTCGATCATGGTGAAATTTTTTTACGTGACGAAAATGAATCATCCGGTGCCTTTCATGTGACTACTGCATTAAGGTTGCGCTGATTTCATTTTTAATGTAAATTGTAATTCCTAGTATCCTTAGTATTACTTAACTCTTTGTTAACTATTTATACTACTGTTACATAAATCCAATGAAATATAACTAGCTTTAATAGAGCTGTTAATTATATTATTGTAAAGTACAGAGCCAGTGTATTTATGACTTAATCATTATTTGTATAGTTCAAATAGTATTTATAACTGCAGCAAACATGCCCGTTGTGTTTGCGAAATTAAATTATTATTACATTTAATTGACTTCATTTGGTTCTTTTTATTTCTCCCTCACCATTCAATATAATCCTTTCCAAAGTCGTGGTTATATTTAAATATCTTAACTGTCCTTTAAAAAATGTTTCGGTTAATCACAATCATTGACTACGTCATAACAATAAGCAAAAGCAAAGTAATAAAAGGCAAGATTTTTTTTTATTTGCTCTTACTATTATTTTTATCTTAAAGAAGACAAATCCAACCATTTGCCTAATCGTAAGTGATCATTGCGAACCATTTGCAATGCCATCAATGTCACCAAATGAATTACTGACGTCAGTCAAGTAATCAAAATGAGGCCGTCGACTTAGAATTGGTAAACTACTGATGAATGCCTTTCCTAGGGGAACTTTACGCACAACGGACTCTGGTACATCGAAAAGAAATATCAAGTATATTATATTATTGTAGTAATATTTTTACGCTACGAATGCACTTACTGCACACTTTCGCACCGACCCATTTATGGCTTTTACGCATTTTCGAAGAGCGTAACCTAACAATGGCCTCTTCACCCTAAGCATGTTCCCATGAGTCGGGACTGGAAACAATTTCAAATCTTTACACAAGATATTCACAAAGCGACGCATATTTGCGTTGGTGACTTAGTCGCTCCGACGAATTAGAGCGGGCGACGGACGGCGACGACGGAAAATAGTAAAAAGAGCCTCGAAATTCCTTCACCTATTAACACACATTGTACTTTAACTTGTGTCATTAAGAATCAAGTTTCCGTGGTGCCCGTTTATGGGAGCATCATTGCTTCTGCAAGTCGTGGTTCCGTCGATCAAACGTGTGACCGACTTATTGATTTAATAACTTACCGAAGTTTACCTGTCGCCGGGAGTCCCCGAGGTGCTAAGTTGGTTTTGTCGATTAGTCGGAGGAGCCAAAAGGCGCGTCCAGTTTGACCCCCTACCTCGATGCAATTAAGGGAATTCAAAGAGAGGACGACAACTCGTAGCAAAAAGTAGTTTTTTTTTCTTAGTACACAAGAGTTAGTATTTATTTAACTTGACCTATTTATGGACCTTGATTTAAATGGATGTCTCAAATATGTTTCTGATGTCATAATCAATATCGCTTTTTTTTTGGGTTCACATTAACAGATTTTAAACAACGACATTAAGCATACAGCCTCTAATCAAACCAGAATGAAAGACGTTTAACAAAATTAATAGCCTTTATTGAGATTGTATATTTTTAACTACATTTTTTATGAAAATGTGCCAATTGCACTGTAGTCTAGAGCTTTCCTAAAACTAGAAATAAAGGACGCTAAAAAAACCTGAGTCTAAACAATTATTTTGAATAACATGAATTTTTGTCCCGCGTGGGTATCGAATGCAAAGCACAGTACGCAGTAGCAATTTACAAGGTAGTTCAAACCGCTACGTCATCCTGCAATCTAACGTTTTTAGTTACATTCACTGAAAAAATTCCTTATGTATCGACACATCACACATCTGGTGTACATCGGTACACCAGAGTTTCTAGTGAATGTAATGTATATTTAATATATATATATGTACAAACAAAAATGAAATACGTGAAATAAGAGAATCAAGAAAAATGTAAAAAAAGATTTCAAAGACGCGGCCCGTTTGAAACATATGTACTCAATAGATATAAACTATAAATTTTGCATTTAGGAATAAATCAGAAACATTAAAAGTGAGAAGAACAAAATACATTTATTTCATTGAATATATATTTTTAATGAAGAGCCACAGTCATTTTTGGCGCACAAAAGTAAAACCTTACTAAACGAAATTGTCTTCGAACGCTGTGCCAATATCCGGAGTCTGTTTTCCATTCTGCACGTTCCAAGTTTTGTCTCGGCGTTGTTTCCTCGTCAATGTGAAATACATATTTGCATTTTAATAAGCAAAGCTTGTCGAGAATGACCTACCACATTGTTTATTTACCCAACTGCAATCGTATTGTGGTGTAAAATAACGAAGTATTTTTTCACGAGTTCAATTTCCTGTTTTATGCGTCTATAGATTATCGAATAAAACAATTTTACGGATTCTGTGGCGTTTTTAAATGACATCGAAACGTTTCGAATGTTTTGCAGAGTTTTATGGTCAGGGACAGACTGAGATATAAAACGTTCTAATGTTGTAGCTAACCCATAAACATGAACTGGAATACAAAAGAGCTAACATATTACAGAGGTAGAACAACTGGCTATGCAGCGGTACCGGTGGCTTTTTTTTTATATATTAGGCTGATCAAATGCGCAAGCGGCTCACCTGATGGTAAGTGATCATCACCGCCCATGGACATTTGCAG
>DWHO01000668.1:0-18511 GCA_018247575.1 Eurytides lysithous rurik
TATATATATATATATATATCATTTATAGGAGAGGAACTGAGCTTGTTGAAGATATCTCCAAGCGTGAGAGGTCTCCCTGCAGGTGCATGTACTGACTGTATTGGTCAGGTACAGGTCATCAGGGTTTTATATAAGGACCGTGACCGACTGCCGTGAGAACCCGCACGTAACACGGCTGTACCTAGTGTAAGTAGTGTGGTTTCGCCGTGCTCTTAGGGGAAGGTGAAATTGTGCTGTTTGTTTGCCTACGTGTCTATCTAGTGTTATCGGGCTAAAGGTGGCTTACAAAATATAAATATCTTTATACTAATCTTCTATGAGGCTCAGTCTTTCTTAAATACTGCAAAAGCTGTATACAAGGTATTGCATTGTATTGGTATCCGTATGTCAAAAAGAACATTTAAATTTACTCTCCAGAAGAGGACAATCTAAATAGTAATACAGCATCGAAAAATTAACTACATTTTACTTCCAACACACCCCATATTGCGGAGCAAACGCGAACGCAGTAACGAGTGACGGTAAAGCTATTTCGGGCTCCATTATCCAGAAATGGCTTCGGCGAGTTTATGTTTTCGAGTTTCACAAGAACTTTTATATGGATAGAGGGCATCGAGTAATGATTATTGTAAGGATACGAAGTGATAAACATTTGGTTTGTTGTTTGTGGGTTCTTAAATTAAAATTCAATTCATTTCGACAATCACGCAGACTATAGTAGTCACGTTAGGTTATTGCCTATTTTAAGTAAAAGAAAGAAAAATCTGTTACTACAAGAACTTATATCGAGAACTGAATGTAATGAGAAATGTAGTTTATGAGATGATAAGTAGCTACGTACACAAAGTACGTTGTATATTTTAGTGTCTATAACCGGATGTGAAATCACCGGTCATTTGTTGATAATAAAACGGATCATGTGCTTTTGCATTAGTCCATAAAAACTCTGCACTGGCCAACTTTGGTTTCTTTGATTATTGACAAGCCTCCCTGATCATGCCATATGCAAAAACACAAAAGAATTGTACGCTTATTAGAGTTGAGTCCAAATGTAGTATAAAGTATTATGTACAATATACAACTGGTGATATTTTAAAAACTAATAAATATTTTAGGCAATAGCAGCGATCGAGTTTACATGTATCATTGTATGATGCCGTAACAAATCAAAATCGCACTTTCGATTTACGGTGGTGGTTTATAACCTGCACGTTGCTTTTGCACTCTGCGGGTTATTTTATTGTTTATAGCCAATTTCGGTTATAAATTCAGTTATTCTTAGTAAAACATACGTATAAGACGTACATTTTTGTATTGGAAGTTAATAACTGTAAATTATATTTCTTAATTCAAGAGCTTTTTATTTTATAGCTAAATGACTTTTATGACATTCAATATACTAAGGCGGGAGCAGTATTTGAACTATAATCGTGAGCGTAGATAAACCAAATGTGCTCATTGGCAGTTAGTTGCCTACAATAAAATCAACCGTTGACTAACATTTGAGACACCATATTATATTATATATACAGCAATTCGAGAACATTTCTAAATATTTTAATAAATTCTATCTCGATATACTAATTCAATTAATTTTAGTAAGCAGAAAATATAAACATTTACTCTGCCAACAGAATCTTTAACAGTCCTGTAACGTCGAATTTTGAACGTTTAAGTTTTATGGACTAATCCGTGTACACATTTGGAAATAAGAGTAAATCGAAATGAAAAAGATTGATAAGCGCGCTATCATCATATTAAATTGTCATAGAGTTCGTAAGCAAGTAATAGAAAATGTTAACACTGTGTTCTTTAAAGTTCCTAAAAAAATGTTGAAAAAGGCAGATATGGTCTTAATATCAATAACAAGTGAATATCATTTTGAAATATTTCGTGGATTACATGCATACACGTTGCAAGCCGGCTCTAGACCTTGGTCGATTCGCAAGGCATATTAGTATTATGTTTATAGGTAGGATATGGAAGAATATTGACTCGCGGGCGGCGGCCGTCTGGGAAGACTCCGTCCTCAGCGCACCCCCTCACTCCGTAAGATAAATTCTATCGCACTTCCACATCCACCCTCTCTACGACTTACATTTATGGTTATATCGTGGTTCAGAACAAATTTCGACGAGACGAGAGAAATTGTAATTCCATTGTAAAACACTTTTAAAAGCTGTACAATAATAAATCAATACACGCTTTAACAATTACTGCAGTTCCTAGTTAATTTGCTGTTTGAAAAAATCGCTTATTAACAATACAACTATCCCCCGGGGTAAAAACGAAAGAACCGCAGCGATTTAATACCTGGCAACTAAAAAAAAATCTCACCCAAACTGCTTTTCAATATATTGCACCTGCTTCTGTACCGCAACGTGTTTGGGAGCAAACTCTTAACGCAGAACGTTTACTTTTTTAACAACTTACATTTTGGAATATTTTTTTAAGGTAGTTAGTAGTTTATTTATTTAAAAATAATATTAAAAAAATATTCTTAATCTTTCCAATAAATTAACATATATTATTTTATAAACCGAAAAATGTAGTCAAGGGGGAAAATGTACAATAATTTAATTTATGGCTACTTTTAATGTTCCGGTTCAACGTGACTTATCACGCCAAGTCCAGAGTATATTTCGAGGGTGAAGGGTCGGATAATTTTGGAACCTACTCGCATGTTGTGGTTGAGTTAGGGGAAAGTGCAACTGTGTGTCGAAATAAATTCCTGGATGATATAATAAATCAATAACACACATGTACCAATATCTGTAAGTGAAATATTTAAGATTTATTTTATTATTTCCTTTCATTCACTTATAAATATTTTTTGTAACAATTATTATTGAACATATATTTACTCTTGTGTTAATCTCCGATAGTTTTGTTTCTTTTTATTTATTTTTTTTTACTTATATCTCGCTCTACATAATAGAGCGCGTTGCACTCTGGCTTACTCGCATACCTATGCAGGCACATGCCGGTCCAGCTGTAGTTCTTTAAGAATTTAGCACGTGAACATAGAAAAGATTCTTTTCTAGTCTATTCATAGTTGGGTTCCAGTGTATTAATCGCCGGTACGGGGTATAAGGCGTGGCCATTAATTAAATGGGAATGGTGGGCCATATGTTAAATTTAACCGTCGTATACTCCGACGCCATTTTGTTTTTAATAAAAAATACATTTAATTATGAAGCTCTCAGTCAGATTTATAACAAATTAGTGACGACTAAAAATTCATGGTGATGCACGTCATATGAATCATAAAATTATGATCTCATTTACTTAACAAATGCCATTAATTTTATATCAAAATGCTTTACTATTATATATAAAATTTTGCTCTCGTTTTACGATGGAGATTATAAATAACTTAATCAAAACGTCACCGGTTAAAGTAAAAGTTCATCAATTCAAAAAATTATAGGATAAATCATCTAAAAATTTGAAATATGCGTCAGTGAATGTTTTTACATTTTTGAAGCTTGAAATTTGAAATTTTTAGTCTGTTGATATTATTTTTACATTATCACAAAATTTGTTATCTTTATCGAGGTTTGCAATACGTAATGCGTTTACAGCTAAAGTGTATTTATAATATTTACTCTTATTGTTTCACAAATATACTCATAACTGATCAATGTCGAATAAACTTGAATGTTCAAGACGTGAATGTAATCAGGAAATAGAATAAAATTTGATATAAACGAGCTTGCCTACACTCGGTCAAGACAACATCGTTATCGATCGACGTCGAGCGTCCGACCGACCGGCGTTATTCGCGAAAAAGGATTTATGTGACAAAAAGGCACAATGGGCGCGGGCTATTTGCTTATAAATCCTCCTTACCTGCGAGATGAAAAAGGTGGTTCAGCGCAGCGGCCACAACACTTATGGACACAACACACGCGATAAGACGAGCGGCAGCAACCGTCTCGTTCGGGGTGTCGACGTCGAATGAATTTTAGTACCTAGGAGTAGTAGTAGGCGAGACATAAACGGCCGATGACATCCGTGCGATAAGGACGCTTAGCGCTCCGTCTCTTTCGCGTACGTCGCTTCGCAGGACGATCGTAATCGAGAACGACGCACAAAGCCGAAACGCCATAGGGAGCCAAAAGCACAGGACCCTTTTGAAATGCGCACGCAGATCGTCGCTCGCTGCGTGTACATCCGCATGGCTCTTCACAATTTCACGTGCTGAATATTGAATGATTCGAAAAGGTGTAGCGGGGACTATTGATTAAAATTCTTTTGTACTCAATTAAAAGCTCGCAGGTTTCATTAAAAGGCCTTTTAAGAGCCTGAGAACGCAATAATGTGATATTTTTAAAAAACTACAAGAATATTTTTGGATAACCCCTTTGTTTATTGATTTTACACTAATTGTGGTACATTTGTCAATTAGCTAATAAAGAATGATGGAGGCGTGGTCAGTAAAATAGTCATAGGTGGAAATGATGACTAATGAAAGACGAACATATTATCTCTTTAATATTTGTGTTCTTTGGATAACGAATTTAGAACACTAAAAATAAGTTTTAATCATCGACCAAATTAACGGAAATGCTAATTGTCAATTGCATAAAGGTGAGTACAACATAGAAATGAGTGAAAACTTCTTGGAATAATGGTATAATTGAAATGACAACTTCAACATTTACGTGCTTTATACGAATT
The DNA here is from genome assembly GCA_018247575.1 of Eurytides lysithous rurik. Classification (NCBI taxonomy): domain Eukaryota; kingdom Metazoa; phylum Arthropoda; class Insecta; order Lepidoptera; family Papilionidae; genus Eurytides; species Eurytides lysithous. The sequence goes on from DWHO01000668.1 coordinate 4,684, forward strand.
GAACATTATTTTTTCTTTATAAAATAAAAAATAAATAAATAAGATGTATCTGAAATTCCTAAAAACGAAAATCTTCATCTTCGAAAAATAAATAAAAATTAAGACTTAATATAAAATATATATCGATTTCAATAGTCTCTCATTTAATCAAATGCCAACATCCATAATTAAACCTCATATAATGTTCTTTTCTTGCTTATGCGCTTTACTTTCTCTCAATGCAGTTGTAAAACTATACAAATAGAGATCGCCAAGAAATCCAAATTTTTGTTCTCCTGTGGGTCATGTACTGACTTATTTTTCAGTTGAGAATTATTGTATTGATTCAATTTAAAGCAATGATGAGGGATGTTCGTAGTAGAGGTAAGACACGTGCCAGCTACCGCATCTCCAACTGGATTATTTTTGGACAAATGTCCGAAAAATGCCTTTCTTATATTCACATTTCGCAATAATGTCAATTACAACTTCTGTCTTATCCGATCCGGTAACATAGACGTATATCTACATATTTTTTACAAGTATATTGATATGACTTTTTTGGCAGAATTAACCCACCCGTCGCCTCGGTGAGGAGCAGATTGGCGTTCGTAAGCGCCAACTCTTAACCGACCAGACCATGAACTGGTCGAGTCTCCGCCCGAGTAATGGGGACTTCCCCCGAGGGAGCGAGGGGGACAAAATAAAATGTAACAAACTTCAAAAGAATCGTCTTCTATCTACGTATAATCATTTTTTAATATATATCGAATAAACGCAATCTAAGCTTTATGTTACCGATTCCTCGACCTCATGCGTTATTTAAAAGTATCAAAAGTTCCATTCTCCTCTGCTCTAACCTACAGCTTAAGAGCAACTGCGTAAAGTCCTCGCCTACTTGATTAAGACAGGGGACAGAAGAGTTCTGGACTCACTAACGGTTTGGCCCGATGACACCACAAATCCCAGAGAAGTAGCTTTTCCTCGAATCCGATGCCGTATGAAGCTTACATTTATGGACGACAAAGAGAAAACATCATTCAATGTAAGGTAGAAGAAACAGTTTGCGTTACTTCCGTCGAAAAAAAAACGAATTGATAACCTTGTTGAAAATACTGAGTGACTGCTGTTTTGGATTGGACATGTTGTCGATCGTTAATTATATATGGTTATGGACCTTTCCGTCTTGCGAGACTCATAAATCAGTCATAAAAGCAAACAGATAAAATAACCTATGCATTTGTGTATAGCTAATGATATCTGATGATTGTAAACCGATAATTCATTAACATGTTTCAATTATTATGTATTGATTTTGATAATAGAAAAAGATCAAGGTGGTCCAATTTTATGGACTTTTTTATTGTATATTTTTATTTTCATCTCATTTGTTGGGGTCATTAATAACACACATTATATTAAACAATAATTACTCCAATTTAAATAATATTTAGAAACCGAAAGAAACAAAGATCGTAATCGCTTAACATAAACAATATAACAAAAAAAACGCACAGTTGAGTTACACATAAAGTTTATTTAAAAATCTTGAAATAACATTTACGTGTGTATTGAACGTTCGATTTGTATGATCCGATTTTATCATATAAAAACTATGGCAGTGACAGAAAAACACTTATAAAAATATATAAAACCATATTATAATTAGGATTAAAGATTCAAATATTTTTGTAGTTTATTCTTAACCATTTTAATTCTTACAGATTTTTCCACATAATTAACACATATTCGTATTCAAATTAAAGAGATTTAAATCACAACTACCATAGAATTTACATAAAACTTGTGCGAAGCCAAGACATTTTAGATGTCTGACAACTTTATCTTGAGTTCGTACATGAATTAGACGGCACACTTTCCCTTAAAAATTTTATGGCACGTAAAAATAAATTCGTAAATCTTCATAATATATATTAAATAATCTCTGTCTTTTAGGTACATGGATTACAAAAATACATAGAAAACTACACAATAAAAATATATTTCACACCAGAGTCACCATTATACATATGGTTTTTGCGTAGATTTTTTATAGTTTTCGAGTAAAATAGGTTAGTTAAATTAAAAATTAGCACAGAACTATTTATAAAAGCTGTCTTGAGTTCGGTAAATTCCATAAAAATATTTATTATTATTAGGATAGTGTTTTTATTGTTAGTGTTTTGAATATCATATTAGACACCATTTCATTAGTATACAGTACCAAAGGAAGTAAAACATTTCGAGTATAAAATATAAGAGTTCTAAACGGTACCATAAAATAATCAACTTTGATATATCTTATATAGTATTTTGTATGATTCCACAATTATGACTACCTTTATGATGAACAATAGTAATGAAAATCTAAATGTAAGAGAAAAACACGATTAAAGTTTACATTTGAAAGCTTAGAAGAGCAACAAGGATTAGGCACTATATCTATATACGATGAAAACTACACTTGAGTAATAAAACTACAGATAGTATTAAACGTCATAAAATTTTTAAACGACAACAGGAAGTTACTACAGTTACATTTTCGCTACGATTCAAATTCTTCAAACTACGGACGCGCAAAACATTACAAAGACTATTTAAATCGGTAAAGTCGTTTAACACGTTATAGGTATCGCAAGAGGAACATATCGTTATCTCTTTCGCACCTCAGTGCAAATAGCTGTCAGATTCCCTTCCACTGCAGGCCATCGTACGACTTTGTTATAAGATTTCGTAGAAATTCATGTTTTGCGCGACCTATACTACTTAGGCGTAGTAACAATTTAGGCGGTTACATGGGGGTCGGGCAATTTCTCCCAGGAGGGCTCCATGCCCCAGATTTCACGCGCGTATTCCGCGATCGTGCGGTCCGAAGAGAACTTTCCAGAAGACGCAATATTCTCGATGACCATCTCGGCCCACTTCGACTGGTTCTGTTTCGGAATAAAAAGCAATCTTTTAAATTTAAACGTGAATTCGAAGGTTAATACAATTGCATTATGAAATTATATGGAGAGTATAACGCACGGCAAAACCGGCATGTTCTGTGTATTATGGGCAGGGGTGTCACTTACCACTCTATAAAAAAAAAGACTAGCATAACATCTAGTCTTTTTTTATAGAGTAGTCTGACAAACGAGCAAGCGGCTCAACTGATGTAGAGCGATCACCGATGGCCAATTGCAGAACTTGCAAATGTCTTGCCAGCCTTTAATACGGAATTTTTGAAAAAGGGAGGGAGCAGGAAGAAAGGAAGGGAGAGGGAAGAGAGAGGAGGCGGGTGGAGGGAGAGAGGGGAGGGAGGAGGATGGGCCACCGGGCACCTTACTCACCGAAACAAACGCGGAAGCAAAAACACTCTGCTTCACGCCGATTTTCTGTGAGGTCGTGGTATTTATCCGGTTCGAGCCGGCCCATTCAGCAGCGGGAGCAGCTGCGTGGCTCTACCGCCGTAAAAGAGTCTTGTTACTTAGTCTACTACAGATATCACGTTACCTGGTAGACACGGGAGACGTTATCCTGCGCCTGAATGTAGGCGTCGTAGTCGGCCAGGTGCAGGAAGCGGTCGTGGTGCAGCAGCACGTCGGCGATGTGGGCGAAGCGGCCGGGGTCGCTCGGCGAGAAGAACCCGCTGCGGATTTGCTCGATGCACTGCCTCAGCTCCGGGTTGCGCTCGTAGTACTCGTACGCGTTGTAACTGGTGACGTGAGGATAAATATATCTATTTGAAATAGGTCTTTACGAGGCACTTTTGAATGGTTATTCTTAGGTTTTAGTTAGTGTGGAAACTACCTTAAAATGCACTACAATGGAGTAGGCGGTAAACAAGCAAGCGGCTTAACTGATCGCAAGCGATCACCGCCGCCCATGGGCAACTTAGCCTCTGTTCAGGGGAGGAGGAAATATTGAAGCCGCTACTTATTGATTTATTGAGTTGCATGTCGAGATATAATGAATAATTAGACAGCGAAAACTCTAATCCTTGGGTGGTAACAAATAGAATTTAACATGTGATTGTTTAAATTGAACTTGAACTATATTCAAAATTTGACAGTCGTCCAAATGTTACGCGCTCGCGTGCACCTAAATGCCATCACCTATCTTATTTCATAATAACGCACTTACAAGATATTTTGGCACGAACATCTCGAGATAAAAACTGAAACTGTGGTGTGTTCCATAATGGCTTAACTGCCTTCATATGTTATAGAGACAATAACTTACGCGACGTTCTCAAACGTATTTTTAAAAAGTGCCATTAGCTTTGTGGTCGTTAAAGCGAATACCACTTTAGCCGATATAATAGTAAATACGTTAAGTTTTACGACAGCGTATTTCCTATCGTTTACGACCGTACAATACAGTCCGTAAATGACTGACGTGTGGTAGAGTCTCGTTTGGAATTCGTTCCGTATTGTTGCAATTTTCTACACCACTTTTCACGTTTAAGCATTTTTTAGAAAATACATAAGCGAACCTAAATACGTATTTTGTTAACATTGAGTTTAAACTAAACTACTTTTTACCATGACTTTTAATAAAGTTTTTTAAAATTGTTAAAAGTCACGAGTGACAATAATATTGCACTCTGCATTGTCAATTATTTAATTGTTTTATGGTTTGCAGGGAAATGGTTTTTTTCTTTTTCTTTTTTTAGAAAAACGCTGCCCCTATTGTAAGACAGAAATATCTTATGTTATAAGGGCATTTTACATACATATATTTTTACGCGGACAAACACCCAGATCCGTAACAAATATCTGTAGATTGTACAAATATTTGCCCCGGGTGGGAATCGAACCAACAACAACGCCGAAGCTAATAGCTTAGCATCTGCGCCAAACGGTCATCAAATGTTGCCAGTGTAATTATTAGGAATAAAGATTGACCATCTTTGGGTGTGTAGTTTAGCGCAGGATCAAGTAGTTTTAAACTGATAAAGTTAAAAATAATGTGTGGCAATGCTGTTACGGGTAGCCAAGTTTTATAAAAAAATAATTTTAATATTTACAGCACAGAGGTGAAACAGAAAATATTGAGTTTATGCTTTAAAGTTTTCTACTAAGTTTTGCAACTTGACGAATTATTAGAAGACTTTAGAGAGTTAATGAAAATAAGCGAAATCGTAAACTAAATAGAAAACGAACGTCTGCCTCATGGCCATTGGGTTAGATTGCTTTAAAAAATACAGGACGTGTTTTCGAATCCTGCGCAGGATAATGAATTTATATATGTGGTTTCTTAACTGGGTTAGAGCATTACGGGTTGCTCACTCGATTGTCAGATAAATATGATAAGACGTTCATCGAATGGACTTGTAAAGTCAGTCCCGGCTGACCCCTTCGAACCTGTCGCCATCTAGCGGTGCTTGGAGTATTTATCGATAAGAATTCGATTTGATATTAACGCCTCTACGCCTTATCTGTCTTTATATGAGACTAAAGAAAGAGAGAGAACGAGCACTATGATATCTCCCGCACTGGTCGGGACATTTTATGGTTTAGAATTCGAACCCTAATGTCACTAACACAAACTTGTGGGGTACAAGGAATCCCAACTAATATCATACACGTAAGACGGGGAGGCTACTTAATATCCCGGGTAAAATAAAAGATGCAAGTAGTTTTTTTTCCTTCATAAGTGCTTGAAACAAGCCCAATTGACTTTTACTTTGTCTTCGAAAAAAAAAACGAAAATTAGATCGCGAGCCAAACTAATAAAATGACGCTTTAATGACGATTCCTTGCCAAGACATGTCGCTACGCATGCAGGTAGAAAGATAATTTAAATCAATAAAGCCACATTTGACGGGACTCACCCACGCTTTTGCAGAGCCTCGACATCGTTCACCCTCATTCCGAAAATGAACATGTTCTGCTCTCCGGCTTCCTCCACCATTTCCACATTAGCGCCGTCCATAGTACCTAGAACATACAAGCTTTTTAACCGTCTTCAAAAAAGGAGGAGGTTGTCAATTCGACTGTTTTTTGTGTGTTACCTCATAACTTTCTACTGGGTGTATCGATTTCGATGATTCTTATTGTATTTCAAAGTTGGTGCTTGTCGTGTGGTCCCCTATAAACTTTAGCGAGATTTGACGAGTAGTTTAGAAGGTTAAAGTTTCTTCAGAAATTTCATTCTGATTGCACTTTGTACTGCGAACATGTGCTTAAAACTAAGTAGGATTTATATGAAGTCGGTTAATACGTTTTATAAAAAAAAAATATTTAAATGTGTATTTTTACATTTTAATCGACTGTCCGAAAAAAAAATGTAATGTATTCAGGACTTCTGCGTTTATATATGTGAATTTATTTATGTTACCCTAATTACAAAACTCTAGTAACGACTTAGTTGTGTGTATATAGTATAATACGCCTTGGAAGAGTTTTATATTTAATATCTGTAATACCAGCTGTACCTACCGATGGTAAGAGCACCGTTGAGCATGAACTTCATGTTGCCCGTTCCAGAAGCTTCCGTGCCCGCTGTTGATATTTGCTCGCTGAGATCGGCAGCAGGCATTATCCGCTCGGCCAATGTTACGCGATAGTTCTCCAGGAATACCAACTTCAGCTTGTCGCCGACGTCAGGGTCGTTGTTCACCTAGAAAAGTAATCCGTGACGTCATACGAGAGCGATCACATTAACTTCAGCATTCGTATCTTTAGAATTGTGAGTGTTGTCGGATTTTAGAACAAAGCAAATCTATTTCCTCCTCTAAAAACTACAACTTTTGAAGTGTAATGAACGCTACGGGGTTATTATTGATTTACTATGAGGAGAATTCACGATTTATATATGTGTATTCGAGTAAGTACGATGTATGACTTCTTAAACCGATTTATATTTTATCTGTACCCACTATTTCCATCTATGACGGGTGTCAAACCAGGATAAATAGCACGACTACTGGAATGACGAGTAAAACATCGAAGCATAATGTTCTGGCGAGGATAATCTCCTGACATACATAAATCATTATATTATCCATTTGTTTTTTTTGTTTTTTTTTGGGTAGTCGCTAGTACCACTGACATTAAATAAAAGAAAGTAAAAACAATTATTGATGTTGCTACAAATTATACTTACGGTGTTACCAACTGCGCAAGCCAAAGCGATGATCTGCTTGGCGATGTAATAGCCGGGGGCGGCCTTGCCGCCGATCATCACAGTGCGTGCTGTGATTGCGGCGCTGGGGTCACGCTTAATACGGTTGTACAGCGTGATGACGTGGAGGATGTTCAGCAGCTGGCGTTTGTACTCATGGATACGCTTGACCTGGATATCGAACATTGACGCCGGGTTGATTTTAATCCCGGTGTCCCTCTCGATGAGAGAGGCGAGGCGGAGTTTGTTCTCTTGCTTCACTTTGATAATCGCCCGCTGGAAGGCCGGGTCCTTAGACCAGCGTTTAAGTTGCTGCAACTTCTCCAAATGTACGGTCCACTCCTCGCCGATCTTGTCGCAGATTAGGTCGGATAGTCCCGGATTGCAAAGCAACAGCCAACGTCTGGGCGTGATACCGTTAGTCTTGTTCTGGAACTTCTCCGGCCACATTTCGTAGAAGTCGCGGAAGACGGTCTTCTTCAAGATATCGGAGTGGATAGCGGCTACGCCATTCACGGCGTGGGAGCCGACCACGCTTAAATTGGCCATGTTCACGCGTTTCTCTCCCTCCTCCTCTATCAAGGACATGCGTCGTAAACGATCCATGTCGCCAGGCCAACGCTTCTGGACTTCTTGGAGGTGCAAGAAGTTGATATGGTATATCAGCTGCATATGCCTGGGAAGGCAGTTCTCCAGCATGGAGCATGGCCATCTCTCTAGAGCTTCCGGGAGAACAGTGTGGTTTGTGTAAGCGCAGCATTTCACCACCAGATTCCATGCCTCGTCGTATGGTACTTTCTCAATATCTATCAAGATCCTCAAGAGCTCGGGAATGGCTAAAGCCGGATGGGTGTCGTTCAACTGTATAGCAACTTTGTCGGGGAGGCTTTCGAACGTGGTCCTAACCTCCTCGCGGGAGCCAAATTTGGATGCCTTATATCTCCTTAAGATATCTTGTAAAGTGGCTGCGCACATGAAGTACTCCTGCCTCAGACGCAACTCTTTGCCTTCGAAGAAGTTATCGTTGGGATATAAAACTCTTGAAATGTTCTCAGCGACATTTCGGTCCAGAACGGCTTGGATGTAGTCACCAGAGTTGACTTGAAAAAATAAATTATTTATTTTATTTTTGCTTAACTATTTTAGCTGAATAAAGTTACATTATAAATATAATGTTATATGTCATGATTTTTTTATCATATCATATAACATTATATTATCATCATCATAACATTATCATATCAAAATTAAAATCATTTTAAATTTGTATAAATAGATTGACTATTGACGTTTCTTGAGTAGGTTACGTATATAATAGATTAAATCGTGATTAGACGTGTTATCTGATTAGGTGAGAATAGTATTTTATAGTGTTCGTATTCAAGTAGGCAATTATTTGAAATGCGCGTATTTTAATTACTTACAGAACTTGAGATTGAAATCGATCGGGCTCTTCGCGGACCATAACCTCAGAGTGTTGACCACATTGTTGTTATAACCGGGGATCGGGTTATCGTAAGGCATCGCAAACACCACCTGGCGATAAAAATACTCTCAGAATTTTTCTCGGGTCAATAAACTCAAAGTGAGACCTGAATAATTTTATAAACGGACACGATATTTTTAATTTTGTTCGTCACCGAATTCATTTCTGGAACCATTGCCAAACAAACAGTATTGCCCTTCTTTGAACTTTTAATGTTTTTCAAAAATACTTTTGCTTTGGATGGATCTTTAAATACATTCTCAAAAGTAGTCTGTTTATTACACACATTTTATGCAATTTTATATAACATCAATAATAGTCATTATTGCAATTAACGTTCTCAATCAACGTTCTGAAATCGCATTAAAACTAATTTACGCTACTATAAATTCTACATATCGCGCACCTAACCCAACAGAGTTTAAATATATTGCACCGATAACATTCATTACTAATGCTATTGTAGTGTTTTGGCTTACCATCAAAAATTCAAAAGCACGATCTGCAAAGAATTGCAATTTATTAGTAACACTACAGACTTTTGTATGTTTTGTAATTATGTTATTTCTTAATCCTGCTGCAACAACTATATATAACAAATAACTATAATGACAAATAATAACTTAGCTAAAGTATAAAATGAGACCATTATCGTGGCGATGCAAATTAAACGTAATTTAAACTTGTTAAGATTGGTACAAGTGATAATAACGTTTACTATTAGGCATCATCGCTGTGTAAAAAGCGCCTTCAGGCGACTGATATCGTTGTAGGATTGACAATTTCCACGCTAGACAACCGCTGCAAACATCATACTATAAGTCTTTACATATAAGTTGTTACGAAGTGGTTCCCAAGTTCTTAAGCTTCAGGTCCACTAACGGAACACATTATATCTAAAGGTCAGAAAAGATAAACTATTGCAGTGCGCTTGGATATACCATCTAATATTGACACTGCTTACCATGAGTGGGGCGAAAGTAAATTTACTGGCTTAGTGCTCAACTATGATGTCATCTAATGGGAAGCTATGGAAGGTTATGAAGTATTGGGTGGGAAATGAATAAGTTCAGTAAAAGGCTTTTCCTTCGTCACTCCGACCTCGAAGACGCTAACTTTGTAATAGAACGCGAAACCAGACGCTGAAAATTTCGAGACCCAAAGCACTTCGAAACAGAAGGCAAACCTCAGAGTACGAACGCGGAAAATGTCTAAAACAATAATGTGGGGTGCTATAAATCCCTACGAGACAAGATTTTATTCTAAAGCACACAAAGGGTTTTACACGTAAAAATTAAGAAAAAGCTGTGAGATTTTTACGGTGGTAGAGCCACACAGCAAATTCGCTACTGCCGAATGGGTCGACTCGAACCAGACAAGTACCACGACCTCACAGAAAATCGGCGTAAAGTTGAAGTGTTTTGGCTCCGGCATTTCGTCCGGTGAGTAAGGAGGCCGGCGGCCCATCACGCTCACTCGCCCTTCCTGGCCCATCATTCTCTCTCAGCCTGTCCCACCCTCCCCCTACCTGCCCCTTACAAAAATTCCCACCTTAAAAGGTAGGCAACGCATTTCCAACTTCCATGTTGTATATATATGCTGCTATAGGCAGCGGTTATCGCAGGTGAACCACTTGTTTGTTTGCCTCCTGCTCCAAAAAAAAAAGAGCAGCATAATTATACGCACCTGAGTATCAACCCATTTTTTTCCTTGGGGTGTATCCACCACACGTCCGTAGAAGTTAACGGGCAGCATAAATTCTGGACGCGCCTTCTCCCAAGGATTGCCAAATCGGAGCCAGTCATCTGGCTCTTCCTGTTGTTCCCCATTCTCGATCTTCTGCGCGAAGATACCGTATTCGTACCTTATACCTATTTTAACGTTCCATAATTACTTTATTCTGTTAAACAATCATGACGCTGGGGTGTTATTGTAACATATTTTATTGAACAAGAAATTATGTTATTATATATTTACGTGATCATTAAAGCTATTGAAAATACGGGGAAACCAACGATAACAGTTTAACAAAAATTATAATAACAACAAACATTTACGGCGAGAAGAAAGCTAGTATATGCTGTTATCGCTTGTTTATAAAACACCTTTACGATACGTGACATTCAAAAAACACTACTGTTTTATAATTAGTCAGATATGACAAAAACAAAGGCAATAGTTAGGCAGATATTGTAGTACAATTTTTATAAACTGCTATATTGTATATCATTATATCGTTACTAACACGGTAATGGGAATTTTATCATTAATTTTGTCAATTTATTTTCCATACGTAACTATAAATTTTGTGTTATATAATAGTGTGTTCACTGTCATGCATTTTCTAACTCAGGCACCTTATTAATAGCTAAGGTTAAATACTAGGATTACGTAGCATTATTTAGAAACTCCTCGTCATTCGTAACGGTACAGCAACAATGAATGAACATGCTTTTAATGCTCGTACAGACTCAATTAGTTCCTTTGTAATTATTGGCGACAAGCCAGCGATGTTTTTGTCAACTTATCTAAATTGCTTGAAACTCTACTGATGCACACATATAATTGCTGGGTTAAAAAGTCAAAATATGCTATGCAATTTTGAATTTAAACAATATACATAATAACAGTAGTTTAAACAATATAAATAGTGACCAGTTTTGAAGACATTAATATAATAATATTCCCGAAGCAAAATGTTAATACAAAAACAATTATCTTTGCGCTTTAAAATTACAACAGATGAAACATTATAAAGACATAAGTGTTTTAATGAATTTGTCCAATCGTTAAAAAAATATAATCAATTTAAAAATTGATAAAATATAATGATTAAAAATTAGACAAAAGATGGAAAATAAGTATTGGTCTATTTGATTACATAAAGAAAGAAACTGTATTGATATAAAATTATTAAATTATTTGATACTCAATATATTTGCTCAAAATCATAGGGATCTCTTTATAGAAGCTCTCTATAGATTAAAGTATAAAACATCATAAAGTAGTATATGTCACTGTAATTTTATCTTAACCTTATCTCATAAAAGCATATTCATCCACTATTGATAATGTTAGACAGGTTGAAAAGTGCATTGGTCGGGTATTATGTGTTTTAACCACATGCTGACTAAAATATTAGTTCGATGCACCATTGAATGACAATACTAGCAGTAGTGTTAAACCCATATGTACTTTTTGGAATAAAAAAAATTTCAGGGTTTATGATAGTAACAAAATTTGTGTGTAACTTCGCCTGGTAACAGTGGTACATGCTTGATAAGAGTATGGAACAAAAATCTGTATCTATACTGTACTTTGTTTCTCATATTTACGAAAGCATTACCAACTCATGGATTATGACTAATGTATGGGGTGGTCTTTTTTATAAATAAATAAAAAACTAATTTGCTATATAGTTTTTGCCCATGGAATTGCCTAAATATAGGCTATTTAGAAAGACAAGCAAGCGATGCTTCTGATGATGGACCATGCTTACTCATGACAACAGTATCACATAGCATCTTTAACTGTACATGTTTAAAAGGTGCTGGGTTTGTGCTATGCCATCACCCAAATAGTAAAACAGTATATCTCTATGTCTAGTAATTCACCTGAAAACATCTTTCAACCAAAACATAAATACTTATATGTTCCTGTGTTTACAGATTAGGATTATTGTTTGGTACTATTTAATGAAATGAATGCCGTGGGTGTGCCATAGCATTCATTTTAGTAAAAAAATAGGCAGATTCTGTAAGTCTTACCACATGAAAGTATTTTTATATCATTTTCATTTTTCTTGTTACACTTCTGATATTAAATATAAGCTTATATATTGGAATTAAAAGTGACCCCAAGTTGAAAAACACATTAGTTGGAAGAAAGTATTATGTCAATCACTTGGGGTATTGCAAAAAAGAAATCACATGTACATATTTACAATTTTAAACATATCACATTATTGTATAATTACTATGTGACAATATTAAAATTAGAATTTGCTTACCATAACCATATGCGGCCAATCCAAGAGTAGCCATGGAATCTAGAAAGCAGGCAGCCAATCGACCAAGACCACCATTGCCAAGACCAGCATCTTCTTCAAGCTCCTCTAACTCTTCAATATCTAAACCCAACTGATATAATGCCTCATCTACAGTGCCCTGAATGCCCAAATTGATCATTGTATTTTGTAAAGATCTTCCCATATAATACTCCAAGGACAAATAGTAGACTCTCTGTGAAAAACAAATATTTTTAATATAAATTTAAAATAACAAAATTTTAAGCCCATCTTAAACAGAAATAATGTCAGGTCATTTTCAACATTTAAAAACAACACAATCTATAGTTTAGTTAAATTTATATAGACAAGGTTTTAGGCAAATAGAAATTTTTGTATTAAATTTTCTTATTTATATGAAACATTAATTGAAAACCCAATAAACAGTGTATGTAGCTATTCAATTGTTTTATTAAATTATCAATTTTATTAATTATTAATAAACTATAAATTTATATACACTTGAGATTTTTTCATTTTATAAAACTTATTGAAATATTAGAATTGACGGTATATTAAAAATACTAATTTCATAACCACAAAACTATAATTAGCTCAATTCTTACCTTCGGATCTTTTTCATAGTAATACTGCTGAGTTCGAATCCACCGGGACACAAGATGATCTCGAACAGTATGAGCAAGAGCAAAATAATAATCTCTTGGTGTAGCGACATTTCGGTCCTTTACCAAGGTATAATGCACATGACGATTAAATGCCTTTTTCACTTCTGTAACATTTTCTACAGCAACAATCCCCCGAACAGATATTTGCTTGCGCTTATCGGAATCCGTTTGTACGCTCATTTTGATTTATATAACTTAAGACCGAAACGATGATTCGCTCCGATCGCCAAAGCCCGACTGAACGACTGAGATGGGATATCGGTCACCTTGAGAAGGTCAAACACAAGCTTGACCGCTACAAGTACAACAAAGCTCGGTTTATATAGGGTCATGTGACCTTAATTCAAGGCGTTGTACGTAGCGTAAACAGCCGGTCTAGATCCTAATAAAGGAACATTATTTTATTTGCTTTACCATGCATAATTTCTATTATTTGTTTGTTTCATTAATTTGACATTGCAATGACATGCTCAAAGTGTCATTTAAGTAGAGATGTGTAGTTCCGGACCGTAATAGTTCCAGGAACTATGTCATTCGCTGGAACGTTTCGATCCAATCCGA
>DWHO01000669.1:0-18500 GCA_018247575.1 Eurytides lysithous rurik
TTATTATTTAATTTAATTTTTTATTTTTATCCTTTAATATTTCAATCCCTGATTAAATTTAATTATTTAAAGGTTAAAAATTTAAAGTATTTTAAATACGAAATTTGTTGGTTTTCGCAGATGAGTGTACTGTAATAAATGTACTGTATATAACGTACCATAAATTATATACAGTACATTTATTACGGTACACTTATTCACATATTTGCTTCCACGAGTTTTGAATTCCCTAAACTCCATTTCATGTCTTTATGTGTACATACTTATACATGTCGCGAACTTGTTATGAACTTAAGACATGGACTCAGAGATGGATCGATAACGTGCTATTATATGTCCATTGTCCTCAGATACACATTCTATAGTTAATTTAGGTAAGTGGATTTCTTTGAAAAAACACTAAAGATAATGCCTGGTAAGTTGGACTTCATTGAGTAGAATTTTTATTTCCTAATTGATTTCGTGTTTTATTTTTATTTTTAGGATAATTGAACCTGTGTCCCCCTCCCCACTTTGCGGTTAATAATCTTGATTCTATAATACATTGTAAAAGAAAAAAAAATTGACTAACCGGTTAACCCATATTTTTGTTAACAATATTAGTTAAAATTTATGTAGACTTAGTTTGGACGGTAATCGGATTGAGGGAAGTAATTTCGTTGTGTTTTTGGTTGACATAACTTATTAAAAAGTAATTTGGCTAATCATGATACCTTTGTTCATTAGCTTCCTGATTGTTTATAACACAGCTTAAGGATTTTCTGGATCAACATATGTTTTTTTTTATCGGTATTAGGAGGCAAACGAGCAAGCGGCTCACCTGATGGTAAGTGAACGCCGCCGCTCATGGACATTTGCAGCATCAGGAGTCTTTCAAATGTCAACGTTTTTTGTTCTTTATTTCTTAGATAAGTGTTTATATTGAGTTAAACAAAACTAAAATTAAATAAGAAGCATCTATAAGCTCTTAAGCTTCATAAAACTTAAAATAAAAATATTGGATCAAGTTTAATTAAAAATAATGGATCAGTTTTAGTTTGTTTAAATAACCGAGGGAGATCGCGGTTGAGCATAATTTAAGATATTCAAATCTGATGGGTAGTTTTTAAATCGTGTTAATGGACGATTGTCACTTTGTTGACTCAATTAAATAATAAGTAATATTTTTACCTTAAGTGATATTTTTGTGAGTAACAGGTCTCTATTGCAAAGTTTATCTGGGGTGGCAATACTGAATTGCCAGTTACTCTACTTCCAAACAGTGATATATGAGCACTATTGTATTCTAGTTATAAGAGGTAACGTAATAGAGACACAACGTCTTAAAACTTTGTGTGATGAGCGCAGCGCAGTGTTAGGTAGATTCTGTTACCGTGTTCAGCGTCTCTGTTGTTATTGACAGGCATATAGTTTACCATCGGGCGCACCTTGCCCGTCTTATAGCTATATCTCTTTTGACGACCGTTCGGCGCAGGTTCTAAGCTACAAGCTTCGGCATCGCAGATCGTAGGTATGATAATTGTTTCAAATCTGGGTGTTTGTCCACGTGAAATTTATGTATATAGCACGCCCTATAATACAAGATTTTTATATCGTACAATAGTGTTAGTATTTTTTTGCGTATAAGAAAATCTCATAAAAAAAAAACCTCTAAAATACATCAATACTATTGAATATTTAAGGTAATTTGATATAAAAGCAATATTGAATGTATAGAGTTGAAGCGACTGACTGACTTATGTCTGTGTAACACAGCAATGTTTGTGATATTCATTCTCTCATACTTTGATAAAAGGTTCTTGGAGTGACTCTAAATCAGGATGAGGCTTTGGGCAGGCATTTTCCTCCAAGTTTTGCCACATTATGTAATCCAACAGATTGAGGTCTGAACTGAACTTGACGATCGAAAATGGCTTCGCTGGATGGACCACCATACTTTTTCAGTCTTTTACTTTTGAATTATCATAATTTCATTCGATGGAGCGATAAAGGAATCTTTTGGTTGTATCCAAAATTTTCAGTAGTCCGAAAATCAAATTTGACGCCCAACCGCACCGATGTGTCGCGATAACACCAACTCGGTCTTCTTCAACCGTGCACTTCATATTTAAAATAAATGAAATTCGACATATTTTTTTTAATAAATATTTGGTCGTCAGCATTCTACACGCAAAAGTTTTAATTAAAAAGTTATTGTAAACTAGGTACTTTTACTTATTTTCCATATGTTCATACTTTAGGAAAATATAACGTAATAATGTTACCCAATTTATCTGTATACAAAATGTTTGCAATTAAACAAAAAGATTATAAATTTTGGATATTTTTAATATACCAAATACATTCGTTTTCATTGGTATCGTGTCAAAATGCAAAAATAAACATAACAAACATTAGACAAAAAGTATTACAAAATTTATAATATAACTATAAATCTTATATGTTTGTAGCGAGGTTACTGTAGAGCCAATTAGTTTTAAGCTCCTACAGTTATAAAAAAATGTGTTGTCTGTAACCAAGCATAAGCATGAAATGCAATACAAGTCAATGAACCAATGTAAGTCAATGTAACGCTGATAACATCTGCCTTAGGGCGAACTTAATAAGTTGAGCTTTAGGTAAAATATACATCGCTGCACATATTTTTTACGTCTCCTGATAAGATAAACGTTGACGATTGAAGTCGTATTTGGTGATTCTAGATTAATTCAGATGGATCATAACCTGCACTATCGGATAGATATGAATATCTAAGCGAATGTTATTAAAAATATGAAGGTTGCTTAATCCTTATGGTGGACATCAACTTAATTAATTTTATTGAAATTTACATTAAGCCTTTTTTGTATCGACTGTTTAATATAAAAAAAAAACATTTAATTTGAAATTGCCGAGCATTCGTGACGCTGCAACGTTATTATCCAGCGGGGAATAAATTGCGACGCTGTGGGAAGTTTCATATACGACACAAAATGCAACGCGCCATTTAATAATATTTTCGTTTTACAACTTAAAATTCCTGTTACTTTAAAGCTCCTTGCAATTGTAAAAGCTTTAAAGTTAATAGGCCTCGCTTTTGGTATCAGTCTGTAGACTATATTAACTATATTGAACACACGACAGTGGAAGGGTTAAGTTTTTAACTTGCTAATTTCGCGGAAGGTTTAAAAACACTTTTTCGGATAGATTGGTGAAAACGGGGAAGAAGATTCTGAAAGTTTTCACTTTTAGTTGATATTTGTTTGATATTTCGTAAATAACAAATTACCAAACTTGTTCAAAAGCAGTAAGACTTCGACTTCGAATGTAACTCTAAGATATGTTATTGATTGACTTTATATATGGACGACTTTTAAACGAATGCAATAACTTTTGCATAATTACGATAATGATTTTACATAATTTGAAGCCATCATTGGCCCAGAAAGCGCGGTTTTTTTTTCTTTAATGGTCATTTAGCCAAAACTCTGTGGTGAGTTCGATTTTATATTTTTGTAAAAGTCGAATCTTAATAAAAAATCTTGAACACTTATCTGTGTATATGATTACACAATTTTCATATTGATTACACCAGCGTTTTGTAATTTTCCAAAACATAAAATAAATTTATACAAATAAATAGTTTCTTTATACTTCTAAAGTTTTATACACACTTCAACAAGCGTGCAGTAGTCCGTTCTTCTAAATATCATTTTCTGTTCGTATGTAAACGATTCATCATTTGATCATAAGAGAAGTATTGAATTCACCTTCATATAGCTGTTTTATAGTAAAAGAAGAATAACAGAACGCTGTCAATTCTTTAGCCGTAATAAAATACTTTTTTCCATTGAATACATCCGGAATGGACGCTATCAAGATTGAGAGTAAGGCTAAATTATGATAAATGAGACATGTTAGGTTTAACACTTTATTATACATCACATGTGGTAGCGGTAGTTTATCTAAAGCTAACTATATCCGCTCACAGAAATTCATAACACACATTAAAAGCAGTGACAACCTCAACTTGATTTAATTCATAGTATAGTGTATAAATAGATTCTCTCACTCATATATTTTTTTTTTTTAATGTAGTGGCTGACAAACGAGCAAGCGGTTTACCGTTTGTGCCGCCGCCCACGGACATTTGCAACATTACTAAACTTGCAAATGCGTTGCCAGCCTTTAAGGGAGGGAGGGAGGATGATCGAGGGAGAAAGGGATAAGGAGGAGCGGGAACAAGAGTGAGAGAAGGAATGAGTAGAGGGCCACCAGCCATCTCACTCACCGGACGAAATGCGGAAGCAAAAACACTTCCACTTCACCCCGATTTTCTGTGAGGTCGTGGTACTAATCCGGTTCGAGCCGGCCTATCCAGCAGCGGGAACAGATGCGTGGCTCTACCACCGTAGAAAAAGTCAAAGTCTAGTCAAATTTCTGTGTGAATGATTCTTGCATTATATTGCACAGATGTTTGACCTTGCTGATCTCGATGCAAGCGCTTAATATTTGTTTGTTGTTGTTGTTTCTACTTTAATTAATTATTCTCATTAACTACTACATTACTCTATACCAGGAAAAATAAAATATAACCATATTTTATGAAAGGGGTTTGTCTCGGTAATCATTCCAAGAAAGAAGCTTTTGACTTAATTGTCTTTTATAAAGCAGACACAAATTTTATTGCGATGCACAACAATTTTGAAACTTTCGAAAGTTTCGAAACTGGCCACAGAATTGAAGTCCGTCTCACATAAAGTTTCTTTCATTTTATGCGTAGAATTTCATTAAAGTAATTTTCAGCCCTGAATCGGATTGAAATTACTACTCTAGACTTTAGACCAAGCAGCATCATTTACCAAAAAACTGCCTGAACCCAAATAAGAAATATTTTTACGTTGTTATCACGAGTTTTAATTGTAATTTTAGAAAAACAAGTTCAACGAATTATATATCACAATTTACAAATATCACAACATATGCAGTCAAGATATCGACCTCCCTATCAAATGTTGATAATACAGTAATCCCCCTATAACGTGGTACTCTTATAACAAATTTTCATACAATTCGGGAATTCCACAACGCGTTTTCATATAACATGGAACCGATCTACCGTGTTATAGGGAGGATTACTGTACTCGTAATTATACTTCTTTGTTCATAGACATATCACAAAATATTGCTTTTTCATTTCATATCATTATTTATTAAGCTATGATCGTTGTCATCGCTTGTATAGGTTTTGTTTTTATAATGTCTTCAGGATACAAGCCTAAGTCACCTTTCGTCCCTAATACTACATCTGTTCAAAAAACATACAGGTTGCTCCGCTGCTGCATGTCTATCTAACAAACATACTTTCAGTTTTATAATATTAGTATTACTCCTTATAATACGCAAATTACCTTCAGGACGCTTCACCCATAACAATAGAAATTCATATTTATTATGGAAATACGTTAGAAATATAAAAAGTCGAGTGAATACATCGCTTATAAAAATTTGGTATCAGCCTTTGTCTACCCCACCTGGAGCTTCGGACCATTGTAATGTATACGTTTTCTTTTGTTCTTCTCCGAAAACGTTATGGACGCTTTAAAAGACCCAACTTGTTGCAGGTCACTTCGTGACGTCGTCGAAAGGCGGCAACCTCGTCGTGGTCGGCGGACACACGTTCCACTGCTCATACGAACGTTTAGGTCGAAGCTACTGGCGTTGTTCCAGGCGTATGAGGACGTCTTGCAAATGCGCCGTCCGCATCGTTGACGGTCGGATAACCGTCTCGGGGACACACAGCCATTAGCAAATTCTCTTCATTGCCCGAGTAGCAATTTCACAGCAACTTTACGGTCGATTGCAAAAGCTGATCTATACTCGAAATTTAAAAGTAATTATGCGAGACGAATTTATTTATTGGTATAAACACTGCCATAAAACTATTAAAACTAGATGTGTTATTAAATGGGTAATTACAAATGTCTATTTCTTTTCCTGATTATGAATCTTGCGATCTTCCGGCAGAGCGAAAACAAACTCTTAAGAAAATAAGACTTTTTATAGACCTTCGTAATGTTTAACACGCGGTAAATTTATCTATATAGTTGGTATAATACCTTATATTTTGCAGATACAGCAGAAGGATGCCTACACTTGGTGATAACGGATGTGATATCTGAGGCGGACGTGAAACACGAGTCGGACGATGACGTCATCGAAGTAGTAAGAGACGATGCGCCGATCGAGATACTGTCGGACGGCGAAGAGATAGAGATAGAGAAGTCAAGGCCCAACGTTGCGCATGAGTTTCATTTCGCGGATCTGGCGACAGGAGCGGAAAATATTCCAGACCCTCACGAGAGTACCGTAGTAGATCCTCTGACGAACAGCGCAGGCGGTGAGGACCCCTATATAAACGTCGCGGACTGTAATGAAACTACCGCTGTTATACAAGACACGGCACAAAATAATGTTGTAGTTGACAAAGAACGCGACGATTGTGAAGCAGGCAATACCTTTATTAACGTAACTCACACCGCGTCAGAAGATGGAAATGAGCAAAGAGCTGAACAAGAAGAAGCCGCGCGAAAGAATTTCGATAGTGAAGTCAACCTCCCTAATGTACAAAGGAAGCCAGAGGACGAGGGAAATTGCAAAATCCAAACTTAATGATTTGAACTTTTGTAATCCGTATTATGTAAATTTAATTAATATTTTGTGATAACACTTTCAAATTTTGTATGCTTTTATAATTTAATAGATTTGTATGTTCCGAGCGTTTCGATTTCCAATTATGTAGGATAATAAATATTTGTCTAATAGAAATAAATAGTATTTTAACAAAGTTTATCTTTTTAATAATTGGGATTAGTTGTGGTGTGTCGATTGTTGGTAAATTTTGTGAGATTTTTCAGGATATGACATTCAATTCGATGGCGTGGATTGTACTTTGACTAAAAGTAAACGAGGCGCTAGTATTCTAGTTTACGGAATGTATAAATACAGACAGGACTATTCTCATGGATCCAGAGTGTCCTGGCGATGTATTCGCAGGCATAAGGGATGCAAAGCGGCAGTCGTCACAGTCAACACTTTTGTTATTAAAATCTCAGGAGAACACTGCCATAGTGAAGAAATAGACATTTAGTAATGTCCCTCTCTCACACCTTCCTCTCTCTCTCGCTCCCTATCTCATCCTCCCTACCTTTCTCATTCCTCCTCCCTCCCTTGTAACGCAAATGCAAGTTCTGTAATGCTGCACATATCTATGGGTGGCGTAGATAGCTTACTATCACGTGATCCGCTTGCTCGTTTGTCAACCTACTCCACAATAAAAAAAATATTATATGATAAATTACTATTGCTTTTTAATGTGAAATAGGTAAGTTAACTAGTAAGGTAAATCAAGCAAAATTTCGCCAATTGACGTGTCTCAAATATTCATAAAACGGAATACGTTTTTTATATAATCATTTACCTCACCTCTTGTAAATTTATGTATGACAATAAAAGTTTTACCGTTTATCCCGTGGGATTCCCGATTTTTCGACGATGCAACTTTGGTAAAACCCCTCGAACGTCCGGGGGTGTTGCGATAACTATGAAAAAATAAAATATTGAATTACAGACAATAGTTTCACGGGTGTTGCTTTTAGGTAGCGTTGCGTCGCTTGTTCAGCAGAATGGGCGTAACGTTTTGTTGATCGGAAGCAACCGCTTCATGAAGCATTACGTCAGCCGGAGGGGTCGCACGCGGTGGCGATGCTGCAAGTCCTTCAACCGGTGTCGCGCCATCGCGATCACTTGGCGGGACAGGATCGTCAAGCTCAACAACCAGCACAACCATTAAAACCACCCAGAAAACGACCAGAACAAGGACTCCAACCGTTACAGTGTTGAAAACAACCAGAAGTTCCCAAGAACTCCTTGTGTCTTTCTGAATGTAACTTGTTGTATCCTCTTCTTGTTATTTTATCAGAGTCTAATGTCTATAATTAATTATTGTTTCGTTTCATTTTCATTATTGTATTCGAAGCAGTTGGGAACTTTTTCTCTGATTGCAATGTACGGCTTTCACGTCACGCCTTTTGTGAACCTACCCAACCTTTGTGTCCTGACACAAATAAAAATAAAACATATATCTGACGTCTTCTTATAAAAACTGTGTTATAAGAAGATAGCCCGAGTCTAAACGCCTAAATTTCTGGGAAGCTCAAAAAATTGTTTTGAAACATCTAATTTGAAAATAGAAACGTGATTAAGAGAAGGGTATAAAGAACAAAAGTAGTCTCGAAACATTCACTAATTGAACAAGTACTACTGTTATATGCGTAATTTCGATGTTGTGGAATTGGGTTAGGGAGAAAATTAATAATCGGTGCGGGATAAATCTCATAAATTTACTTTTCTATTTATATTAAGAATATAATACATAAAATTGCTTTAACAGAACATTAAAAATTATTAACATATAATATACACTTAATAAATAATACACGCAAAGAGTTATTATAAATAGCTCATAATGTGTTTTCATGAACATTTGTATTTTAGTAATATTAATCAAGACCCTTGGGATCTTTATTAACTCATTATTCTTATAAGCATTCTAGCATTTTGAGATGATGTTTATATGCTTGATTTTGTAGCATTAAAATATTAAAGAATTATGATGGTCATGCCTTATCATCAAGGTTCAAGGTCGAATTCGATCCGCCTTTGATATACTATCTAAAAGGAAGTAATATCTAGTGCTGAATAAGTTCAGACTAACAAAAGGTCTTTAGGGGAAAATACCGATAGCTCGACGCTTACTTCTCGACGTTTTTCTTGTAATCTTAGGTGTAATGCAGCTGTGAGCCTGCTTGCCAACTATTTTATCGCGAGGCGGTAAAATCAAGGCACTGCTATGTTAAGATTTGATAAAATGTTGCCAGCGCTTATACCTTATATATTAGAGTTGTAACATCGTACATTTCTAAGTAACGAGCACAGCACTCGTGAGGTTTAAAATGTTGCCATGTTTTTATGGACAAGTATGTCGCTTATCACATATCCTCTCTTTATCTCTTAAACGTTATAAATGTATATCATTTCTTGTACTTACGGGCATATTAACCGCTTAATGCACATGTCACATCCGTGACATACTATATACGGGCAACGTTTACCGGCAGATTTGTGAAGCTCCGTGAACGTCACGGTCACTGTAATTTTATATGTCGCAAAATATAACAGCTCCGTATGGGTCACGGTTAATATAAAAATATAATTTAATTTAATTTTTTTAGGTACAAAAAAATAAATGATTTTTTTTGTATCTAAATTGATTTAAAAAAATGTGCAATGAGGGGTTAAGCAATATGAAATAGAACTCATATAGGAATGTGAGACTGCTCCTTGACTATTAACGCTGTTTATGTTCGAGGCACCAGGAACTTAAAGAAAATAAAGAGGAAAAAAAAACAATATAATCGGTAAATAAGTGTATTTAATAACGTTTTTAAACTTTAAAAAAAAAAGTTTTAAAGCAAACTTGTCATTTCTTCTACATCTTCCACGTCTCCTTATTTCAGAAGACTATCTTCTGAGATGTAAATTCACCTGCGCACAAAGGGTTTTTATGGGAATGAATGAAAGTCGTGTAAAAAAATAATGGCTTTATTGCAAAAATTATTACGTCCAAAACTTGTGTAAACATTATATAAACTTACATTAATTACACTATTCTAAGTCTACCATTAAATTTATTATCGTTAAAGCTCAATTTCAACGCATCCAATGCGTAAGAACACTCGAAGGCACAAACATTTTCATAATATCTGTAGAAAACAATTAAATGTCATACAAAAATTAGATAATTAACATCAATATGATTGTGGCATGTCGCAGGAATGATCATTATTGTTCAAATTAGATTCGCGAGTACTATATTATAGACAAGACTTCATATAACCAATTCTATCAACAATCCTAATAGGATTAAGGGTCCTAGATATTGTCAAATTACTTAAGATCTAATTCTGTTTGGTTAATTGATTTTTTCTGAAAATGAATGACGTCAACATTGGATAACTGACGGGAGTCAGATTCCACGACCTCCTCTAACAAGTCACAAACAAACAGGTCCTTTTTGAGCTATTATGAGCAAGCCTTTACCTTCTTGGATTAATTCATGACTCGTCGTCGAATAGAATCGTCGCTGTTTATCCACTGGCTCAACTAATTAGATATTTCGTGATAGAGAAGATGATAACGGATATAGAAACAACTGTAATCTGAATAGACCAAATGCTAGCAGCGGTCGTGGCGCAGTGAAGTTCTGACGCGACGGTATGCTAGGAATGGTTGTGGTGCAGGAAGGATCTGACGATGACGCTGTCGTGCGTTGTGATGCTGGCCTTGCAGCCGAGCTGGATCCGCTTGCAGCATGTCCAGCGGATCTTCTTCTTGTAGCACTCGTGCTTTATGAACTTGTGGTTGCCGATGTGCACCACCACGTGGCCGCGGTTCGACAGGCCGAAGCGTACTGAAACAACAGCCGGTGTTAGATGAGGTCCTATTATCGGGAGATAGAGCTAAGCATTGCCGCTGAAACCAATGATCATTAGCCCAATAGCATTAGAATAGAGCTTATCTTCATAAAACCTTTTTGCTAATGATGATCATTACCCAGCGGAATATAAGTTTTTTTTTTTCATAAAACCTTGTACACATTTACGCTATTCGTGTTGTTATTTAGGTATGCTATATACTATGTTGTATTTGTACTTGTACGTAATTGTGGGTAGGCTAACATGTTTTTTTACATTGTATCGTACTAGAAAAACTAGTAGGATTTTTTGTCACTGTGTCTTCATCTTACGGTTCGCGCAATTTTTTTTATTACATCATGCCCGTTCAAGTTTCGTTTGAATATTTTATGATAATTTTGTTTCAATTGTAAAAACGTATATTCTTCTGGTGATCAAAAATCTAAAAGTTAGAATTAACTTTGGAAATGATGTTTTTAAAAAATATCTAACCTCTATTATATTGAATAAATCTGTATAATAAATTATTAAAAAAATTAAAAGAGTGTTTCGTATTTTCAAATATATGTACATCATTTTAGAATTAATGTAAACGTTTCAATGCAAAATCGGCGTTACCTTTAAGTGATAACATTTGAAGTAGTAGCACATAGCTTTTACGGGTTGTTGTTTTATACATATTGGTATTAACATGTACCTTTGTTTCAGTGGGCCTCATTGGCACCGGCATCGATTGTTTCGCCTCTTACTGCCTCAGCAAGCAGGGGAAAATGGGCATCAACGTGGGCGGCTACAGGTTCCGATTCAACGGGTGCGCCAGGAACGGGAAGATACGCTGGCGCTGTTCCCGGGGCCCTTGGTGCAAAGCCGCACTTCACACTTACCGCGGGCGGATCGTCTACATTCAGAGCATGCACAACTGCGGCCCTAGACCACCGGTCGCTTAAGCTCAGGTACTAGGGAAACCTTTTGAGGGCAACTTCGTAGTGCTGCTATATCTTATAGTTACCTCAACAGCGTCAAGCAACGTCTAATAAAATTGTTTGAGCGGTTTGTTAATCGATTAATTTTGGAGGATATGTATAATACGTAGGTAACGAAAATATTGAGCAATCGAAACATCGGGAATTTAAAAATAAGATCAAATGTAAAATCCTTAAAGTATATTAATATAATGAAACAATACAATAACGAACTTAATCAAATAACTCGATTTGAATGTGACAACATCTGAATACATTGTGATGTTTCTCCCCACATCAACTCTGTAACGTACCTACAGTCCGCACTAAAAACAGATGTTAGAAATAGGTTGTGTAAACGTTTAAACTATTTAATACTCTAACCGATATTTGACACTCTTTGTCGTCACTAAGATTAGATTATAAATTAACGTATTATAGTAACTAAAATTCAAAGAATTTCAATAAATACATTGAGATTGGGGTTATCATCAATGCGATAGTACAAAGTAATAGCGAGCCGTCATAGAAGTAAGTTGTAAATATATTGTGTTACTTTTATATAAATAAATATAAGTGATGCATAACGCAACAACCGCTACAGGAACCAATAAGTCTTGATAATGACATTTTTTGAACTTAATCATTTAATGCAAACTCACCGTCCTAAAAATGACAACCCTATTCGATGTGTCAAAAGTGAAATTAATCACTAACAACAAAATTACCTCATAGATGTATATATTTAAGTGAATTCGTGTTTATCGCTTCGTACTTTAACGTATATTAAATGTAGGTGTGCTCATGTTAGGCGGTAAAAATCGTTTATTTTATTTAACTTTTAACAGTATTTAAAAGTTTGCTTGTCTGTTTACGTTTTTTCTTTAATAAAATTATAAATATAATTTTATATTACAATAATCACGATGATTTCATAGTTTTATATTTATTTATATTTATATATAGAACATGTAATTGCTTTAAAGTCTTTGTCTTTCAAAATTGACATGTTACAATTCGACGCACGCCATCTTGACGTTTTTCGATGAGCACAAAACCGACATCTAGGATCAAATACAGGGTCTTTAGACATTTATAAGCAATTCATAATTCTTTATTGAAACGAAAGCGAGCATATTAATTGTGTTATATTACTGTTGTATTTATTTCCTTCGTAGTATTAGCATTAAATTAAGCATAACTTTGGGCATTTTGTGGATATTTTTTGATCTAATATTAAGTAACAAACAAAACGAATACAGATCTATTTTAATAATCACATATATATCACCATTGACAATAGATTGTAACCAACGATGGCAATATTATAAATAGTCTTAACCCTTTAAGAAGTTTTATCCATGAAAATGGTTTTATATTTCCAAATATTTGTTAACATTAAAATATAATGGTCAAGACAGCCGAAATATTTATTAATAGATAAGACAAATTAGGCACACAAAACTTTTAGTTAAGTATTGTGAGATGTGTTAGTATTAAATGTAAAATTTCTTTTAACATAGGTAAACATTATAACAACACAATATTTGTTTACACTTACTAAAAAGCCGTAATCTGTTATTGCAAACCACGGAATATACAAATATTGCAAAATCAGGGGTGATCAATTAATATAACACTGTTAAACAGTATTAAAAAATTGACAAGTGCAACAAATTTCAGAGCAATATTTATTAAAAAAAAGAGATTGATTTTAATATCAATACAGATAAAGACAATAATTTGCTATAGGGATTAATAAAAAAAAAACGATCAAGCAATAAAAATAACAGTTTACAAAAAATAATATTTAAATCATGGAAATTGTATATGCTAATTATGCTGCCAAATGTAATAGAAGCCAAATAAAACAATAAAATACTATATTATTAAAAAAAAAGGTTCTATTTGATAAAACATATCAATTATATATTGCTGGCCGAAAATATTATTAATTAAAAAAACATAACATGTATACTAGCGGGTAATGTGGTTTAAAATATTAACATACATATTTATGGTTGTGTAAGTTATTAAGTTACCTATCACAGTAGTGATGAATGTTATTTGCCAAATTACCGATAAGGGATAGGATTTTATCTTTTGATGTGTAATTTGATGTTTGTAAAAGAATAAAACTAGTCATAGTTGTTACAATATGTTTTATTTCGACATCGTTGGCAAGAAAATAAAGTGCTTTGTTACCTACGATTTTTATGGACGCCTTTTTTGTTCATGTAAAGTGCAACACTACCTTCTGAATCACCGTTATAGCTATTCGCAGAGAGGTCTTAGCACAATCGACAATTTTTACTATAAAGTATGTGCAAAAGTTTACGCAGTGGTTTTAAATTATTTGTTTTTTTTCCAAAAACAACAATGTAAACTGCCCAAAACAAATACTTTCATACCCAGAGAGCTTTTTGTATGATGGGAGCTGGATTAAGGGACTCCATTCATAGTAAATAAAAAAAATCGCTACATTGCCTTAGTTTATTGATAATTTAGAAAACGTATCTACATTATGCTTACCTCCCGTTAGTAGAATATACAATAGTCCAACAAGAATTCTTACGACTAAAACAAAAATAAATCTATATTGACGTGCTATATAGGAGTAAAGAAGAATTTCTATGATAAACGATCCCTTCCCGTCGCCGTGACAGACGGTGACATCACATGTGATGCTTCAAATCCCGAAACTTCTATAGAGGCCAGAGGGCCGTCAAGATCCCAAACAAACCAACCGTGAACTATAAAAAAATCCCACGTTAGAGGGCCAAGTTAGAGAGATCGTTGACAATTCCGTAAAATCCCAACCTAGAGGTCGAAAAGGTCATCGACGATTCGACAAACATAACCTTGTTGGCGAAAGCCGTGTGATAGAATGACCTTGGTTTTACATTTGGCGTCAATCAGCGATCGGTCAGTTGACCTCGTCGCCGTCGTAATCGGTGCCGGTGATGATCTGGTCGCCGGAGACCACGCCGTGCTCTGCGTTCAGGTGTTGTAGTATGCACGCGACTGACCTCTCCACGTCCTCGAACTTCATACACTTGTACTGGCATATCTTGCACGAGTAGAAGTCGCCCTCGGTGCTCTCGAACACCTTCCACACCCAGGCGTTGTCGTCTGTGAAGATTGTGCGCGGTCAGTTAGGCGAGAGGTGACGCCAACGATTGCCCCGATGGTTCGTGGCAACCACACTCTTGCCACTGGCACGAGGTAACCACTCCAAAGACCCCTGTCAGGCCCCGGTTACATCATTCAATTTTTTTACGGCGACAAACGAGCTATTTCTTAGGAGAGGGTGGGAGGGATGGGAAGGGGTTAGGCCACCGGCCACCTCACTCACCAGACGAAACGTGGACGCACAAACACTTCCACTTTACACCGATTTTCTATAAAGTCGTAGTATATACCCTGACGGCCCATTCAATAGAAACGAGAGCTGCTGCGTGGCTCTACCACCAAATATTTTTTGTTACCCTGGAAACGATTGAGGGGACCCCAAACAGAAGCTACTGTATGACCCTGTGTACTGTGTACTCTCGAGTACAGATTACATTAACAAAACGAAAACTTTAGTCTGCTTTCTTAGAACCACATACTAATGTTGTCATTAACTATAGTGTTTAATACAAGGGAGACAAAAAAGCTATTTCGACTGCGGTATGAACGAAAAGTCTATACATTCCCCCTTCCCCGGTAGGAATGTATAGTCTTCTCGCCGAAATCTATAAACCGAGTAATATACAATGATAAACATGGACTTGGGAGAATTTGTTAAAAAATTAAAAAAAAAGAACGTCATTGGACGTCACTGCAAGAGAAACTGACAGCGTAATGCCTATTACTGATTGAAACTAAATAAATAGATAAACCAGTTTATGGCTTACCCTCGGAAAGCGGGTCAGTCTATATAAAATCCTGTTTAGCCTGAGAAAATCTCTTTGAATAATATATTAGATCATAAATAAATATATTTATTTATTTATGACCTAATACACTGAAAGTGAAAACATATGTTGATATACGTGCTAACCCACTAGCGATGCCGCAAGAGACTCTAGACAAAGAATGATTAGACATGAAAGAAGAAGAACTGAAAAATGCATTCCTATAAAATTTTAGCTGAAACAAAGGAATCTAATTTGATTTCACTCGAAATTAAAATTAACGGTTATAGGCACACTCAAATGTATGCAAACGGGTGTTCTGTGAAGTCCAATAGAAGCACAAATATGTGCGGGAACACGGGAATTTTGTGAAATTTAAGGAAAAGCATAAGTAAGTGCACATGGTAGGTAATGAATGTGTTAGGATGGATGATGGATGGACGACACGAAATCCTGTAATTCTCTAATACAAAAACACATAGATCAACATACACATAGAGAAATCATAAGTCACGAGCTCGAATGTTTGCATCTTACACCAGGAGTGTAGTTTTTTTGAATATTTAACATTTTACAAAAAAATTAGGTTAATATTTTACAAAAACGTCATTTCAATCATAATAACCGGATTATATAACGTTATATCTAAAATTAAAACAAATCACATGAAAAATTACGTATGAGTTTACATTGTATGATAACTTGAGCCAGCGAGACAACTCGAGTCATAAAATACGGAATCCGTCCAAGCGTACTTATCTCCATGTTATTATTATCGGTACACCCTATTACCGGTTCATATTAATGAACCACGTTGCAATAACTCTATAAGCGTGTTAATAGATGGCGCTGACTGTAGTTGAGCTGTGGTTGTCAACATAAAGTGATTTCTGCTTTCTACGTATCCACTACTTTATCAAGATAGATAAGAATTAAGAATAATTTTCACCTCACCAAAGGAATTGGAAAAATATTAATCGTAAACTGAACTCCGGTCAAGACTAAATTCAATAGTTTACTACCGAGATAACATTATCCGTCTTCATCTAAAACGCCACTTATAATGAGCACGGTAATCGAATTAATTAGAGAAAAGTATAGCAGTCAAATTTTAAATAGTGTAATTTCTTAAACAATTGTCTACAGCGCCATCTGTCCGCTGAATTGTGAACTTACCTCCTGTCTTATGATGTATCATTTTGAGATGCCTGTTCATGTTGCCCGTGGCGTTCCCGCCGTGGCAGATGTTCCTGTTGCAGAGCTTGCACTGCGCCAATGTAGCGGAGATTCGGTTGAAGTACGACCATATCCAGCTACGACGCTGCTTTTGGCTCAATGTCTCTGCGAACGACAAAAAAATTGTTAAAATCTCTATGGTTTATAATAATTACGGATGATCATTTTTTAATTTCTAAATTGTTTTCCAAGGAGAAAAATGATTTAGGTGGAAGCATATTATACACTTATCATCACTAATGTCATTCACATAGGATCCGTTAAAATTATGTTAGATATTTTGTATTGGATTATAAACACAACCAAATTTGTGGTTAATTAAGATTAATTATTGCAATGATAATTTTTTAATTTCCATTGTGAGGTAACATAAGTAACATAACATAGGTTAGTCTGATGTTCATTTGTAACAGATAATATATATATACAGTAATATATAGCTTAATAACTTTTTGTTTTATTGTATTCCAATAAGAAATCTTACCATAAGCATCATCTAAATCCTTGTCATTCACTTTCATATCCTCTGTCTTTATATTATATGTAGTCTCAATTTCATTACTGATGTCAATTTGATCGGTATCTTTTTTCCTCTCTATTTCTGATTTATAAACTGATGGATGACGAGTTCTCACATGCCGATTCATATTGTTAGTGTTACACCCCTTTATTGATAGAACAACACTACATAAATTGCAACGGTATATTATATTGCTTAGTTTGTTAAAGTATTTCCACACCCAGCTCCTTCTGCGGTTTTCCGCTGCTGTAAAATTCAGTGTCAAATATTATGCTTATCACACACTATAACAGAAACATACTTTTTAAAATTGAGGTAAAAATATTCAAAACTACTCACCACAATCTCGCTTCTTCTTTCTCGGTATTAAAACATATTGCATATCAATAGTGTTATCATCATCCTTCTTAGTAACAGATTTGGCTATTTCATCGGTAGATGCCTCACACACTTCACCCAGTATTACTGGCTCAGTTTTGGGATCTCCGTCATCTTTGAGCACATTCACATGGAGAAACTCGATGTGAAATCCAACAGTAGCCTCAGTATTGCTTTTATGAAGTTCATAGACTTCCTTATGATTGCTCTTAATATGTTCCAATAGTTGTGAAGACTTTTCGTCAGTTTCTATAATAACCTCACAAATGTTGCACTTATATTCCCGCTCTGTAACTTTAATGTAGTATATCAAAGCCCATTCCGGTAACTGATCATCTGTAATTAAATAGTTTAATAGAAATTATTTACCTTTTGCATCTCAATAAATATTTTTAAAGTAACTCGACATATTTTGTATCATTTTTTATAACATTTAGAACTTTAATCAATGGTTTAAATAAAACTCACTATTTTAGTTAATAAAAAAGATTTATTTTTGGTGGCAAAAAATAAAAGTCTCAAGTTGTTCATAAAAACTTTATTTTTAAACATGTTAATAATAATGGTCATTAACCCCTTAATGCACATTTTTTTTTAATCAATTTAAGTACAAAAAAATAATTTTTTTTTTTGCAAATAATTATTATTTTAGCTTATTTTAACTAATTTATGCAAAAAAAAATTATTATTAATATTTTATTGTGTATGGTAACTTTTAAAACAAGGTACTACGCAGAGTCCCACGTCACACGCACTGCACCAATATCTTGTTTCTTTTCTGATTTTTTTGCCCGTGCTGTCTTTTCTTGAACAACATACTGCACAATTTCTATAAGGTACAGCCTTTTTTTCAGTAGGAGGAATAAAGTCAGGAAAATGTCGTTCCGTTAGTCGTAATGATCCCATATGTCTCCGTCGCCCTGCCTTCTTGACGTTTGTACTCAAGTGATATTTTTCTAAAAAAATCTTACCTGAGATAAAATATATTGTA
>DWHO01000670.1:0-18493 GCA_018247575.1 Eurytides lysithous rurik
TTGTTTCTTATACGAAAAAATATAAGTTAAAATAAAGTTAAGTAAATAAAAGCCGCGTAAGAAGTCTAGTAATAAATTTAAAAAAAGAACTATTCTGTACATCGATTTTGTTTTTCTTTTTTTAAATATGTTGACTGATGTACTTTTATATTAGCTCAACATCTACCTCACCCATTCGGCCTGGATTTATACGGTGACGAGGTTTTGTGGACCGATTGGGATACGAAGTCAATTCAAGCGGCCAACAAGTACACCGGCAAAAACCGACGCACGCTGGGGGCAGGAATTGACGGTCTGATGGACGTAAGGGTGTTTCATAATGATAGAAGAAAAATACCCAATCGGTAAGTGTACTGCGGGAAATTAAATAAGTTAATTTGTACTAAGTATAAAACTATTACATAACTCTCGATGTATAATCGTAGATGCGCGAAAAACAACGGTGGCTGCTCCCACCTTTGCCTTTTGAAGCCCAATGGCCGCACTTGTGCCTGTCCCACTGGAATAAAATTACGCGTAAGTATTTCTCACGCGTTTTAGAAAACGACATAATAATTTCGCTTTAAAAAAATAGAGTATGTTTCAAATTTGTGATTTATTTATTATTTCCTAAATTCAATTTGTTTTGCGAATAATGTTTTGACATTTTAAATGCTAAACACTATTGTTGCCTGTAAACATTATGACCTTTCAAATACTTATGTGTTAATTAAAGTTTACATTTAAGTAGTTTGTTAAAATATAATTACGTTCCTTTGTATCAACAATACATTGACAATCAATAGTAGAGTATCAATAGTATTTTATAAAAACATTCCGTGTAACATGTTCATAACTTGATATTATTCATTACCGCACATGTTAAAATGTGTCCTGCAGAAAGATGGAAGGACTTGCGTTGATGGACCTGAAGACTTCTTGATTTTCGCTCATCGCGTCGACATAAGGATTGTATCCTTGGATGTTCCATACCTTGTCGACGTAGTGATGCCGTTACCACCGCTTAAGAACGCCCTAGGCGTAGACGTTGATCAGAAAACGGGTAAGGTTTGATACAAAATAATTACAATTTAGCAAATAAAATATACTTTGGTTCTTTATTAAGAAGTAAGAGCCAGAGAAGCAAATTAAGAAGCATCTATCGATATTAGCATTATTGATATTCTTTCAGCCGTTCTCAACCGCTTCTATTTTATTTCAAATATAAAAATTATTAAAATTAATGTTTTTTTATAGGATTGGTCTATTGGAGTGATACGGGCGTAAGAAAGATTCAGCGCTCTAAGACAAATGGCGAGAACGTTGAAACAGTATTCGAACACGGGTTACACACATGCGATGGCATCGCAATCGATTCTGTTGGAAGAAAGGTTTGTACAATGTCAGTTAAATATCAATCACAAAAACCATTTTATAATGCCTACGTTATTATTCAATTTTGATTACTTTTAGATTTACTGGACGGACGGTGGACGTAACAGCATTGAGGTTGCAGAGCTGGATGGATCCCACAGAAAAGTTTTAATATGGACTGGTCTAGGTAGGTACTTTGTTGGAATATTTTTTTATAAATGTAATTAACAGAGGTAGACGTGAGAGCAAGCAACACTTCTAATCATAAAATCCCTCCGATTGTATTAGCATTTAAACTGTTGGCTTCGAAGCACTCCGAACATCTTCATGTCCAGAATCTCTCTGAAACATCTTCTTTTAAACCCGGATATTACTATGCTTGCACAAACTACTTTCACACTTCTGAGGCACCTCCCGAGGCGGAAACCAAAATGAAGAACTAATAAATTATACTCATGATGTTTATTTTATTAACAGACTCTCCAAGAGCGATCGCGTTGTATTACGAACGAGGCATAATGTTCTGGTCTGATTGGGGGTCGACGGCCAAGATCGAAAGGGCCGACATGAATGGAAATAACAGGTGCCTTTGCAATTTGAAAAGTTTTTTGCCAACGAGTTTTAATTCAGTCCTTTTTTTCCTCATATTAAAGACGTCGATTTGTGACGCGTACAAATACAAACATAAAAAAAAAAAAGAAATCTAACGATCATATTTAGCGCCGTGCCGTTTCATAATTGTCATGAAAATAATTCTTAGTGCTAAATAAGAGATGCGTGTAACCAAATATATTTGTATGTCGTTATATGTATCGCAGGGCCGCAAATGCCGTTAAAAACACTGAGTCAATAGATTGTCAATTGCGGATGCCATATTGTTTTCCTATTCAACTTTCAGAATTAAAAAAAAAATCTATTCAACTTTTTCTATAAGGCAGTCGAGTTTTTTTTTTTATATTTCATTGATACAATAATTCGTCTAGTTTAATTTCTCCGAAGCAATCTTTTAATACATTCACAAGTTAATCGAGTCGAACATAATTTGCAGGGGCGTAATTGTCCAAGAAAACATTAAGTGGCCCAACGGTCTTGCTATCGACAAGAAAGGCGGCCGTCTGTACTGGAACGATGCAAAGATTCTCACCATTGAAAGCTCGGATTTCAACGGCCACGACCGTCGGATACTAAAGAAAGACGTACCCTATCCGTATGGAATCGTTATAGTGGATCAACATATATTCTGGACGGACTGGAAAACGAAGGCTCTTCACAGAGCCAACAAGACAAATGGCGAGGATCAAATTGTGATCAGAGAAAATTTGGAGGGACTCATGGATATCCGAGCTATCACAGTAAGTGGTTGTTATACTAGATACAGTTAGTCAAACATTTTTTAACAGTCAATGCCGAAACACAACCGTTGTGCGAAAAATTTCCGTGTGTTCGAAATAAATCGCGTATCGCTGTGCAGTAAACACACCGTTGTATTTTATTATCGGGTGCCCGTGTGGACAACACATAGATGTATGTGTTTTGTCAAAAAAAAATAGTATTAAACGTGTGAAAAGTCGCATCGCTGTATTGAAGAATTTTTTGGGTAAGCAGTGAATGTGTTATCCGTATTATCCTTAAAATAACTTAAGTCTTTCAAATAAAATGTCAGTGTTATACACTTTGGAATAGTTGTTCTATCTAATAACAATATCTCGGCGCCGAGGTGTAAGGGGTCGCCGGTTGTGACACTTTCAATATTATTATAACCTATTCCATTTTGACCCCGCGCTTATTAGAGGGCGCTAGGGTAATAATTGCACACATACTACATGAACAACGTTACGCTTCTGTACCATATTCTGTACCGTGGCAAATAATTGTATGAATGTTATGTAAACGGATGTTTATATTAATGTTATATAACGATTTTTTTTATATTCGTGGGTACTGCACATTGTCAAAATTATACTTTTTTACCTACGGATGTTACCGCGTTTTAGTTTTTGACTAGCGAACGTTTCTCGGTCGATCAAATCGATTATTCGAATAAAATAATTTTTAGAAAAAGTCGGAAGGAAAAAGAAGAAAAAAGGTGCCAATTATATTCATGAATAAACAGTTTCACATTATATTAGTCCTATAAGTACACATAGCAATTAACACGGGAATTATATCAAATACAGTAGTGAGTCCATTCGGTTTGATATACCATTTTTATAACACCCGGCATAGATTATAAAGTCCGTTTCGAACATCATTTAATGCATCTTTTTCAGACTGGCGAGTCGAATGTTAACGTCTGTGGAATAAACAACGGTGGCTGCTCTCATCTATGTCTGCGGGCCCCCCGTGGATTCACTTGCGCTTGTCCCACGGGAACTGTCTTCGAAAATAAACTTAGCGCCGATCCGAAAATCTGCAAGAGCTTTCCCGACACGTTCTTGGTGTTCGCCTCCAGAACTTCAATGACGATGATATCCTTAGACACCCCTGAGCATTGGGACATCACGCTGCCCGTGAAGAACGTATCGAGTTCCGTGGCAGTCGACTTCCATTGGGAGGAGAAGACTCTCTTCTTCTCGGATGTCGGCCATGATGTCCTAAGGTACGTCATAAATAATATTTCCCCGTTTGTCACTACTCCTTGGCAATGGGAAAAACATTATACAATACATGACGTATGTATGATGTAAATAAATTTTTAAAATGAGTAATTAATACTACTGTTATTCGACCGTAGCCTTATCTAGGTCAAAAATTTTAAGAACATTTAAAATTAGTAGCAAAGCATATGTTACATATCATTCAGTTAATATAAATGTAATGTGTTTTAAATATTCGTATCAATGAAGCCAATCAATTGTCGGCCAAAAAATTATTACTGAATTTAAAGAAATGAAAATATATTTTTATTATTCTGTAATTTCACTACAAAAACTTGAGTCTAATTCCATTTTTATGTCTGTTGCCGCTTTATATTCATAAATCGATTGGCTATCACATATTTTGTAATGCTAATTACGTTCATTTTAAGGTCGATTGATATGAGAGACATGAAGGAAACCAAAGTTGTGATCAGTGGTCGCCTAGACACGCCCAATGGCCTGGGTGTAGACTGGATAGCGAATAACATTTACTGGACCGATAACGATTATAAGGTATGGAAATAATTTCGAGCAAGGTTTTTTGAAACATTAATAATAATGAAAGTATACTGTAGAAACCACTGCAATTCAGAGCCTTCCCTGCAAAAAGTTTAGCCTTTATATTTGATCAAGTAGATGTAATACAACTATATAAATGACTTAAAATAAACCATAATGTTAGAAAATATTTTTAATTCGTTGATCTAGTTGTTGTATAGAGTTGGCCTTTAACATGGAAATAGATGAACAAGCGATTTTTCTGATTATCTTAAAGAATGTTTACTTCGCGTCGTTCTATGAAAGTAAATCTTGGTTGAATTAAATTAATAAAGTTTATCATTTTAGGTGGTAGAAGTGGCTCGTTTAGATGGATCTTGTAGGAAGGTATTAATCAGTGAATTAACCGAGCCTCGAGCGCTAACGCTGTTTCCGGCGAAAGGGTACGTTTATTTGTGAACTTATTGTTTAACAGTATACTATTGTTAACCAGAAGCGTTTTGTCACTTTTCAATGCACTACTCTCTATCAGCTAGATTTGGAAAATTCTTTTTGCAGTTCTTGCTACTTTATTGAATTACGCATTAGTAGTATTCATCTAAATATAATAAATATACGTAGGGACGCTTGAATGAAACATTACTTTTGAAAATCAATGAAGTCGGAGATTTATTTCTTTGTAATAGTTTATAGTTAATAAAAAATAAAACATAGCTACACATGAAGTACATAATAAAAGAACCGTTAGTAAAAAATAAAACATAGCTACACATGAAGTACATAAGAAATTTGATGACCGTTTGGCGCAGTTGCTAAGCTATTGGCTTCGGTGTCGTAGGTCGTGGGTTCGATTCCCACCCGGGGCAAATATTTGTTCGAACTACAAATATTTGTTTCGGATCTGGGTGTTTGTCCGCGTAAGATTTATGTATGTAAAACGCGCTTATAACACAAGACATTTCTGACTTACAATAAGAGTAGCAGTTTTTAAAAAAAAAAAAAAATCGTATCTGAAACGTAAATTATTATTGAAATGTGTAGATATTTGTATTGGAGCGACTGGGGTGAGACACCGATGATTGAACGATCAATGCTTGACGGTAGTCAGAGGAAAGTTATTGTCGACCATGATCTCGGCTTTCCCAACGGTTTAACGATCGACTACAAAGACCGCCGACTCTATTGGACAGATGCCTTAAAAGACAGAATCGATACTTCAGATCTCAACGGTCAACATAGGGTGCAATTGGTGCCTAACGCGAAAAATCCATTCGGATTGACACAGGTGAGGTTATAAGCTACGAACTATATAATAATGGATTGCCAGCCTTTAACACCGTTTTTTACAAAAATTAAATATGTGGTATAAAAACAAACACGAAAAATAGTGTTAAAAAACCCACATCTTTCTTAAAAATATCATTGCATTAAAAGTATTAAGGCAACCTTTATACGAGGCAACAAAATAATTTTGTGTATATGAAATGATCAATTTTGGATCAAGATGATTAGACGATATGGCTTGGTCCAAAACATGTTCTAAACCGATTGTTTTTTTTTTCGGAGTTAATATTTAATTAAGATAAAACGAATGAAGAAAAAGATAGAAGAGCAAAATATTTTTATTTCGACTGTCCCAATAGTGAAGTGGTTAGTACTCCTGAATGCAAAGCCAAAGGTCGTGGATTCGATTCCTGCCCAGGACAAAATATTTGTCCGACAGGTGGCGGTATTTGTTCTGTGTCTGGTTAATTATCTATGCAATTATATATTTATAAATATATAAGTATGTATGTCATCTGTCTGATTACCATAGTACAGGTTCTGTCTAGTTTGGGGTCAGATGGCAAGGTGTGAGATTGATTATTATATTATTATTATTTTACTTAAGTATATTATTAAATAAATACACACTATTTTTCATTTTAGATCAACGATTACATTTATTGGACCGACTGGTACGCGAAATCAGTGATGAGAGCCGACAAGAAGACCGGAAAAAACGTAACGGCTATCAGGTCCGATCTAGAAATGGCGATGGAGATCAAGGCGGTCTCAGCTGAGAAGCAGCGCGGTTGGAACCCGTGCAAGGAGGAAAATGGGGGTTGCTCGCACCTCTGCCTTTTCAGAGGCCACGACTACGTCTGCGCCTGCCCAGACGTCATCGACGCCCGTCTGTGTTCCACAGGTACTAAACGACCACTTGGAACCTTTAACTCTTTATAAGAATCTTACAAGAACAACCGTTTGTGCGTCTGAGATGACCCATAAAACGAGTGTTTTTGTTTTAAAATGATTTAAATAAGATGTTGTAATGCTTAGCCTACAATTTGTTCTGAGAAAATTGGCCTTTCGGCTGGAGCACATTGACGCTTACAGGCCCTGCCGTGCAAAGATCGCAGGTTAAAATACCGAAACAGTAGTTTCCCTAGAGTGCCTGTAAAAAAAACTGTGGTGACCACTCTTATAGGTTTTAATTAAAATATTATTTCTATTTATTTGATTTTTTTGTTAATAAGTTAACGAGCCGAACAAGTTATTTGCCTGAAGGTAAGCGACATTCCTGCCCATAACAAAATAGTACCACTCAGATTTGACTACGCGTGTTCAACAACTTGATTCTGCCCTTCGCTACCGACGTATAAGATGGTATTTCGCATCACCCAGAGATAAAGGATTCTAAGAGTATTTCTTTGCATATTATTTATCCTGACAATATTACACTTTAAACCGAAACTACTTAGCTTCTGCAACACGGTGAGACCACCCAGGCGGACTCTCTAAATGAGTTCTTCTTAACCTCTTGTGCTATTAAAATGTCTGTCCATCCCACCGTAACAAATGCTTTTACTTGTTAATTGTCATACTCTAACATCTAGCTGTGGACTGTATCAAGAAGTAGTTGAAAACAGATACATCGAGTCTTGTGAAAATTACGTAATTAAGTATTGTACTCGTATGGCATTACTTAAAACACATACAATAATCTAGTTTTAATTTTGCTCCTGTAAACAGTAAATAACATTGGTACCGTGTTTCCTTTTTCAAACTGATAAATTAAATAATACACAAAACTGTTGATATTATGGCACAGTTTTCTCACGAGAACTATTAATCCAAAATAAACATTGTTTTTTCAAAAACATTTAAATTTTTGCTATGTCTCAACTGAATCTGAATTGTCTCATATCAAAAGAAGCTTCGGATCGCTCTTTGATTAGGGGCGGGGTTCTTTTTATCGAGCTAAATGTTAGAACGGGTGAATCAATGCTCTTAGAATATTTGAAGCTGATTTGTATTGTAATTTTGAATGGTTTTATTTTTCGTTTCTTTATTTTGCACGGTGGTAGAGCCATGCTGCCGCTACTGAATTAGTCCCCCCATGCAAAAAATCCCATCTTAAAGGCTGGTATCGCATTTGCATCTCCTTCGATGTTATGAATGTCCATTTGCCAGGGTGATCGCTTACCAACAGAAGAGCCGCTTGCTCGTTAGCCTACTACTTGATAAAAAATCAATTGTAATTTTAGCTGTTTGTCAGGAATGCCTTAAAGTTAACTGGTATGAAGGCCTGTTTTTAATTTAACCTATTTGCCCGCAGAACCAAAGCTACGCGTCGACCTGAAAATCCCACCGCACTACCCGCCATACTACGATTATACCGACACCGATGTGGGTAGCACACCGCCAAAATTCAACCCACCACCGGAGAAGAGCGTCGGTGCCATGATCATCGGCATCATATTGATAACCTGTGTGATACTCGGCGTAGCGACCATTATATTTATTTGTAGTAAGAAATTTTATTGCTTTTTCTTCTCGTATTTTATGTATTCACTAGCCTTATGCTCACTAAGTTTCAATAAAATTTAATTAGTGCTGTGTTTATTGGATTACCTCCAAGGATTGATATTTTTTTTTATTTTATATAAAACGGAATAAATGGTATTAACTGGAAATTCATACGAGCGAATCCGCAAGCGACGCCGGGTGATTGATATATTACTTTTAAATAAGAATAATTTACTTATATCGCAAAGTTCATAAAAGTAAAATAACTGTATTAATCAATATATTTTATTATATAAATATATAAATAAATAAATAAATTTTACGTTATATGTGGAGATATTGCAGTAAAACTACACACTGGCCGAGGTGGAGAGGTGAAAGAGAACTACAGGGAATCGGGCGGTCACATCTCGTTCCACAATCCCAACTACAACTGTGCAGGAAGCGCTAGCGGTCCAGATCAAGGCGACAGACGTCAAAACAGGTTCCAAGGGATATTCAAGTACGACAGGAGTCAGGTAAGTGAATGAGAATATGATAACTCCAACTATAAGCTCCAGACGTAAAAGTGTTTTATATGTAAGGAAAGCTAATACACGATACAGACAGAACTCTTTCCTTATAAGAGTTTTTAAAGTAGTAAGTTTTTTATATAATCCTAACCAACTCGACTTATTTTGCAGCAGTGGAAACAATATTCGCAATATTATTGTAAACGAATTTCTAAACTCTCTCAAATAGAATTTATGTAGTTAAGTTATCTTGTATATTATTTCTACTTCTTTATTTTGTAGCCATATGTGAGAATCGTAAAGCCAATATCGATCATATTTTTATTTTCATCATTATTTGTAATATATGGCTGATTTCTCCAAATAAATAAAATAAAAAAAATAAAGACAATTGCTTACTTGCCTCGCTTTCGAATAAAATAAACAAAATAATCAAGTCAAGTATTTATTGACTTCATTCTTTTTATATGCATTAGCTCACGCTATATGTATTATATAGAAAGTATGATAATTGATAATGTCCTCCTCTTCCGAGTACATGATATCTGATAACTCAGTCTTCACCACCCTTGCGCCTGATCTAATTACAAACTTGTTACTAAAACAAAATACAATTATAATTTGCTCCAAGCAATGTTGGTAAGGTTTAGTTTTTTTCAAAGCGTTTTCGCGTGTTTCGTTAACATCATATAACTATTTAAAATTTTAGATAGCTAATTCCTGACGTTATTACTGTCTCTAAATAAATAAAAATTATTACCCACCAAAGAATTTTACTAAAATGTACACATCTTAAATAATTAATGTTTTTCCTTGTTTTTACTTGTAAAAGGAGGTGGTAATTGATGATAATTGCCATTGGGTTACCACTTA
Organism: Eurytides lysithous rurik; assembly: GCA_018247575.1. Lineage (NCBI taxonomy): Eukaryota > Metazoa > Arthropoda > Insecta > Lepidoptera > Papilionidae > Eurytides > Eurytides lysithous. Next base: position 9,668 of record DWHO01000670.1, read on the forward strand.
ACCTGAGAGACCATTAGCACCAATGAAATTTACAACATTTCTCGCAATCTAGTTGAAAAGATATGAAATAAGCTCCTGTCACCTCCTCCAACAGACTAAATACAAAAATATGAATATTTTAATATCACTCCGATATTCCGAGCAGTAGTGGTATTTTTTTAGACGAGGTGCCATTAAACCACCAGTAAAAACCACTGCCACAATTCAGAATTATGCAGGTGGTAGATATTATTTCTTCTCCGCGTTACATAAATGTGTCATTCCAACAGGAACGTGTGACCAACGTCTACATCCCGGAGGGTACCAGCCTGCTGCCCCCGCCGCCGCCTCCACCTAAAGGCCTGAAGACCCCGCGCTCAACGAACGACGACTTTGAACCGGTCACCCTGCACACGTTTGCCTAAAATATAACTAAATCTAATACCAAAAGTTTCTACCGCTTCGACGAGGACGCGAAATGTAAGCGCACTAAAACGGTAACAAAAGTTCTGTACTCTATTTTTATTTAGACATCGCTAATGAAGTCAAATGTTTAATTCCGTTACGCCCTCGTTGACGCGATAGAGCTCAATTCGTCCCCAATTAAAACGAAGATCTCGAGATAAGCAAGAAACGCTATTTAGTGCTACAAGTATTTGTTAGGTTCGCGCAAAACTTGAATGCGCCAGAGTGAAGTTGGCAGTTCTTGCGTTGCTCACTGGAAGATTTAGTCTACAATTAACTACATTCACATAAATGCGGTGTTGCTGCTACAAGAAAGAGAGGTCTTTACTTTCTTAATGCACAAAGATTCGAACAAACTTCGGAGGTGAATTGAAGCTTTTCGCATACTGTAGGGCAGAGTGCTTATTCCTGACTGTTAGCCCTCTATAGTTAGATATGCTGCACAGACTAAAAATATCATACTCACCGGACTGAAACGTCATAGGACAATTGTGAATGCAAATTAATGCAACAAACTATTGAAGATGTCGAAACCAAACCTAATATCGTCAATTCCAGATATCAATAAAATGGAAATATACGTAGATGTATACAGTAAGATTATTGTTGTTTATTATCTGATTTGGGAATATTAAAACCTAGGCTAAAGTTGTTGGTAAATATCTGTCCCGGCCTACTTTGTTTCAATTTACCCCGTTCAGGCTTTAGGGCCAGATGTTCCGTCAGTAACTACTAATAATAATTGTTTATGTGTTTTTAGAAAACAAAACTAATTGATGAAGAAGCTAAAATAATTGTTATCTTTTCTAGAACATAATTATCGTGTAGTGTAGTTAGATAAGTCTATAAGACTTGATCAATATTTTATAAATGTATATATACATAGATATGTTGATTTCATTATTTATTCTACGTTCTCTAATACTTCAAGTTTTATTTTGTTCTTTGATCTTGATTTTCCAAATATAAGACAATTAAAAACTTTAAATGGTTTAAAAAATATTATTGATAAAAAATTTAGTTTTTATCTAATTATACTTTACCAAGATGAAAAATCACACCGAAATTATCGGTGTTAATTTTCGCATTTATTCCACCGCAGTATCCATAATCTTATTATCAAAGATGTGTGTTGACACTGTCTAGGTTATAACTGAAAGAATGTAGTACATAGAATAAATATAAAATCTTTGTATTATTTTCGTACAAGTCTTCGCTCCCGTTCCCGATGGCTCACGGGAAAGGGGGCGAAAAAAATTATACTATATATAAAGATAAATAAAGATAGTATTATATTATATATCGAGGTTTGGGATTATTTTAGTATACACGTTATTTCCGGTAGTGTTAGTTGTGAGTGGAATCCCAACCTCGCGTCGCTGTGTATAGATGTTTGCTGACTGTACCTATATTTATAAAACTGTATTTGTAATTCTAATATATGTGCTATTGATCGAATCAAAGAACCTCATAAAGCGCTCATATTGGACAAAACATTTATATTCCGAATAATTTCTTTATAACGGTTCATGTTATATATTCACCACGTCTAATATGGTGACAATAAAATATCAATGTATATACTTAATTTTTGCTCCGAAGCTTTTTGTCAGACATGATGCTATCGTATTGTAAATAATAATTTATTTCTGTGTCAAATATACTATTTTATTTCTTAAATCGAATGATGGCAACTATAAGTGCGTAGGATTTCGGCGAAAATTGCACGTCTCATATCAGAGTTTATTCATTTAGTTGTAATTAGATTTGTATCTTAAAAATATGCTTTGAAAGTTTCCTACTAAATATAGCTACCCCTCATACCAATTCTTTTACATGACTATTTTTTTTTCCTTATTATTATGAGTTACGTAAACGCCAGTGATTGGCGTTTGTAAAGTTTCACAGGGTGTTTTAATCTAAGGTAGACTCTAGGACGGGTAACAGCGGTTACAGACAAAAATGAAGATATTTTTTACTCAGCGAGGTTATTTAATTTCGATTAATTTCAACCGAGCTTTATATTGTATATTTATTCAATAGATCAAGGGGACTGTACAGCCGCTGTTGTATCGAATATTGCTTCGATTATTTAACTCGACCTTTATTTGTATAAATCGGATTCGACAGTGTGGATTCACTACTGTTTTCCATTAATATGTGTTTAAAGTAACTATCGTGTCTTCGGTTGGCGTTAATTTCAAAAATAATAAATTATTGTATATATAAGATTTATAAAATTTAAGGACAAAGTCATACATTATCACGACTTATTTTTTAACGTCTGTTGCGTATTTCATAGTTTACAAATATTGTTTTAATATTTAAGCGCTTTTGAAAACACCATGTGTATATAATACACCGTTTTATTTGACTGATGTAGCTCTCTAATAAATGTTGTAATCGACCCACAACCATTCAAAATAGCGGACTTAACGATACAACTTGGGGTGTTTTCAATCTTCTTTTATTCGATTAATTTTGTACCTTACCTTAGATATAAACTTTTTTTTTAATATAATACCTTCGTATAAGTAGATTTCATAAACGATCGAATCAAAGAGGATTGAACTGTCTACATCAAGGGGAGAGTTTTGTACGGTATTTGAGATTATTAATAAGGAGAAAAAGAGTTACGTATGTCGTTCCATTGTACGCATAGCTTTTAAGGGAAGGGAATGTGAGTGCTGTGATACCAAATGCTTTGGGAGTAATAGGAGTGAAGATGTGAATATGTGCGGCGGGCATTTGTTTTGAATAAACTTAATAAATGTATGTGTAAAATTTAATTTTGGCGTTGTAATGTTACGAATGACGTTCGTCTTTATATGCACAAACGTAATCATATGCGCACAAAGCGTTTCCAAGAATACCTAATCACGCCTTTTTCCAATTTTGAAATATCTGCATTCGTTCATAGTATTTATTCCAAAATTGATAAAAACGTCATACGATTTGTGCCAAATTCGTGATTTCGGTAATATTTTTATTAATTAGCGAGTAATATCATTTGTCTTTTGATTAATCATTAGCGATGATAAGGTAACCGATGTAAACAGCTTTTACACCTCCAATGCCTCCTACGAAGAGGTGTTAAAACTGTTATGTGATTTATTATAATTGTATTAAAAATTTAAGTATAGGAATTATTCAAATATGTATGTGTTGTTTGTTTCAATCCTACCCCGTATGTCCAATACCACTTGATCTATTTTAATTATTATAATATGAATACGTACTCAATTATTAAATAAGACAAACTTCTGCGGCGGTGATCGCTTGCTCGTTTGCCTCTTGATCCATAAAAAAAAACACGGACCTTACCATGAACGCCGAAAAGAACTCGAAACGTAGGGATTTAAAAAGTAAAGTGTGCAGTGGTAGAGCCAACGCATTTTCACTTTCTGTAATGTTGCCATGAGCGGCTTACTCGTTTGTCAGCCTGCTCCATTCAAAAATTTGTAATTTTCTTTATTAATCTACAGTATTCGCGTAGTAGTAGTACAGAAAAAAATACTAGATCCTTAACGTTCGTTGAAGTCACTTAGTTATGAGTTTATTTATACATCTAAATGTTTTATCTCGATTTCACCACGACTGTGTTTTTCAGAACAGTGCGTTCATTCGACTTTATGTAACATAGTTGTTACTTAATTAACATTATCATATATTTACAGAACGATATCCATTTTTTTTCGATACGTCGCTGAACTTGAAAGACGTTATTAATAAGTCAATGTAAATTATTTTGTTTTTTTTTCAAGAAAAATTATATTTATATTACATTCCATAAGCTATAACTATTTGTAAGGAATTTGAAAACTTAAATTTTACTCATTAAAGTTATCATTACAATATAATAAAGAAAAGTAATTCAATAATCTTTTACACCCGTATTAGTAGAGAAGTGACTACTTGCCATAGAGTAATTGCTTAGATAAATAATCACTTCCGGTTAGAATTTTTAACAAGATTGTATTTTATGTATAAGTAAAGTGTATTTATTAGAGCAAGGTATTGAGTATTACTCCACAGAAAGATTTTTTTCTAACTGGTAACACGATCGTTTTGCGATTCGTTTCTAGAAATGTAAATGTATTTCTATTAAGAAACAAACTCCCTTTTTGATCATTTTTATCCGAATAAAACATTAAAACCTATTTTTATAAATGATTGTGTGTACAAATTTACCACATTTTAATGGCCATTTGCCAGGCTTTGGTGTTAGAGGGCGTGGGTTCGATTCTCACCTGGCAGAAGTATTTGGACGAACTACGGATAATCGTTTCGGACCTGGGCGTTTGTCCGCGTGAAATTTATGTAAACGCCTTTATAATGCAAAATATTCCTTATATTTTACAAAAGGTAGAACATTTTTTAAGAAAGAAAAAAAGATTAAAAATAACATTCGGTAGGTCATTTAAGAAATACTTGAAGTAATACGTTCTGATAATTGTATAAATCATCCAATTTTGACGTAATTTTTTATATACAGTAAGATAGATATGTTGGCGGTAATTTTTTAATAAGTAGGTAGACTGTAATAATAAGGTTATTGATACTTCTTTCGATTTCATCCAATAAATCGTGTTCAACATTTTCTGTATCAGAAAAAAACTTTTACTTAAAGTTATTTTAAAATAAAGAGACATTTCCAAATAAATTGAAAATTTGTCAAATCAACGCATAAAAATCAAGGAAGTACCAACCATACAAAAACCATTACATGAAACTTAGGTAAATACATATATTTGTCTAAAGCTAAAACGATTAATTTTATAAATATCAATTCTTTGAACACCTCTTTACATCTTATAAACTTATATGTAAGCGTGCTTAAATGAGGCTTTTTGAGTCCAGAGTAAATGGGGATGAATAGTATAATAAATAAAAGAAGTTGAATAAAATATAGATAATATTGTTTATTTCATTTAGCATACAATGTAGACACATACGCATTTTAAACGTTTACACCTAGTCAACATACGTATATACAACATAACATTTAGTAAATGGTCGCAGACAACGAATAATAGAACTATCACTAAAGAGGTGAGTTAATACTTAAAGGTTTCAGGCAGTAACATTTGTCACGTAAAACGTTTTAAATTTATATTTCAAATTTCAAAAATCTCATTGCAAATTCTAGAACGGATAAACTGTCTTAAATTTATAATTGGAATGATAATCGACACCTTACTATAATTTCAACGCAACCTATTGATTATATCTAATATATCGTTAATACATATCGAAATACAGTTTCTAAAATTTATTACATATAAAAATATAGGCCAGATATAGAAAGAACAGCTTAAATAATGTTTTCATCGAAATTTTCAATGAAACAACAATTTTAATTTGGTTCAACGCACAGTCAACGTGAAACATATAATTAACGACCCTTGAGGGTTTTACAAGAATAAATTACTATTAATTAGAACACTAAGATAGACTAGAATCGAAAAAATTTCAATAGAAATGTATGGGAGACACTCCTGTAAGATACACAATTACATTCAGGTACTAGAACGAAGAGAAATTATAGCTGGCTAGCTATACAGCCAAAAAATAAATAAAATGTCTAGTCTGGAAATAATCGAAATTTATGTTAAGCAATAACTAACTGTAATTGTTTAATTCAATACTTATAATATACACATTCCTTTACATTGGCACAATGAAAGCTAAGTGCTGCATTAAATAAACACACATATATATATGTATATTACTAAAATGAGATCAAAACGAAACGTAATTATGTTAACATTTATCTATGTTGACCATACGTAGTGTACATAGCGTATGAAAAGTTATTATATTTATAGAGATAATTTTTTTTTACCCACTTAACGTTTCTGTCACGCAATTTATTATCTATATAAATGTATAATTAATCTGGCAAGTGTCAGTGTTGTCATGTCCAATGATATTTTAAATGTCTTTGATATGACGGTTGTAATAATTAATCAACAACAATACGAATCACTTTTATACTTCGTAATATAAATGATTGATGAAAAATATCTCTATATAAAATAAGTTCATAAATACGTTTCAAAACGTAAAACAAAATTATACCCTCGTAACATTATTAAAATAAAAGAGTGTGAATTGAAAAAAAGTCATTACGAATGTATTATGTAGTATTAAAATTGTCACGAGTCTTTGGAATAACATCCCTGTAAATATTATAGTGCAATGTTTTCTATTATCATTTCGTTAGTTAGGGACTAGGATATTTTAAAATTACATTGTCAATTAAAAATACCATTAAAGCCAACAGACAATAGAGGAGCCAAGGAACCAAACACAGAGTTTTCTGCACAAGCAAGCACAAGTTTCTTGTTAATTTTTTTCAGAAAAGAAAGTGACAAAGCAAGCAGGTCGTACGATTGCCCAAAGCTTTAAAACTGCTTGGGACTCCGCTTGTCGTAGATACAAATGTATTTAATCGGATATAACCACACTGGCTACATTGCTCTTCAAACTGAAACACAGTCATGCTTTAAATTATTACTGGGCAGTGGACAACCAACCCAGACAGAGTACAAGAGAGCCCTTTTACTTACAAAAGATTTTCCTACTATAAATTAATTTACGTTATTACCGCAATGCTACGACGAGGAAATGCTATTTTATTAACAAAACAAAAATGGACAATGTTAAGATCCGAATAGAAGATAGTATAATAATTTAAACCTCAGGCTTGCTTGATGAAATAAAGTTGTAATATCTAACGCTTAAAAATACTATACAAAATAATATATCTATTTTACAAGTAGTTATTCTTACATGACAGCCTCATGTCCCACTGTTGGAGATAGACCTCCTCTATACTGAATGAACATTTGAGCCGCAGACCACCATGCGACCCCACCGGGATTTGAATTCAGGTTGTTTGTGTATATGTGTCTTTATAGATTCATAAACGAGCGCTCGAGTAATGAGCTATCACGGCTTTGAATAGTAAGTAGTTCTTGCAAGATTTTAATGCAGAATATTATTCGGGGAATTTACAATTAAAACATAATAAAATTGAAATCACTGTGAATCAATCACACTTAACAATATTTTGTTGTTTACATCCAAATCATGTATTAATGCTATACTTAGATAAGACAGACTGTTACAGTGTTGGATAGGGCATGTATAATTAGTTATGTATATAAAAATGTGTAAGTTGAAGTCAAAATATAAAAATCTCTAATTCAGTCTGTGTCGAAAAAAGTAGTAAAATTATTAATTACGCAGATACCATACCCTAGCCCCTTATCGCTTCTCAAGTTCATGACAATCACAGACCAAAAAAAAAACAACAAATCGCAGGACGCATTCCTTTAAGTTATAAACATAGAGGCCTTTATTCCCATGACATATTTTAAAAGACTTGCGAAAACTTGCTTTTTTGTTGCTTAAAGATATAAACTACAATATTTTGAAGGCATTTTAGCTTGTATACTCATATAGTTGTAAGAAACGACATTCAATATTTCTTTTTATGCCGATTTACCGAGAATTAAAGACAAGATATTTTGAAGGAGTTTTATTAAATAGATGCTCAGACCCTCAAACCCGAGTTAAAATAAATCGTAAACCAACTTATATGCTCAGCGTTATTTGGTTTTGGTTAGCACATCATAGAAATAAGCGCCCTCGCAACTAATGCTGTTTTTTTTTTCATTCCGTGGGAGACAACTGTTACAAAAATATTTGTGCTTCACTTATTGATAACGTTTGAGCTCTGGGATCACTTCCAAAAGAACAAGCTCGAAAATTTCCTGAAATGGAAAAGTAGTACAAAAACAGATGTTTTTAATCTATTCAGTGATAGGACTCTTACAGTCAGACCAGGGTTGAACCACTGCATTCTACCGTCAACCAGCAACGATAAGCATCGCTGTGTTCCATGAACCAAAAACCTTTTGGCGGTGATCGCTTTTTTTGTATGTAGTAGACTGACAAACGAGCAAGCGACTCACCTGATTGTAAATGATTATCGCCCGCCCATGGGCATTTGCAACATTACAGAACTTGCAAATGCGTTGCCAGCCTATAAGGAGGCGAATTTTTGAAAGAGGAGTGGTGGAGGAGTGAGGGCGAGGAAGGAGTGGTGGAGGAGTGAGGGCGAGGGAGCAGGGAGGAAGAAGGGAGGTAGAATGAATTAGAAGGGGAGGAAGTCGATGGCGGATGGGCCCCCGGCCGACCTCACTTACTGGCCAAAACGTGACAGCAAAAACACTTCCACTTTACGCCGATTTTCTGTGAGGTCTCATTCGGTTCAAGCCGGCCCATTCAGCAGCGGCAGCGTGGCTCTACCGCCGTGAAGACCGTCGCTTGCGTAAGCCGCTTGCACGTTTGCCTCCAAATTAATAGTCACTA
>DWHO01000671.1:0-18489 GCA_018247575.1 Eurytides lysithous rurik
GGAGTGAGGAAGGGTTGGGTGGAGTCTGACGTAGGTAGGGGAGTGAGAGAAGAAATAAGGGGAGGGCGAGGGATGGGCCACCGGCTACCTCACTCACCGAACGAAACGCGGAAGCAAAAATACTACCACTTTACGTCAAATTGTTTAAATGTAAATAAAATTGATCTTGCTGATCACTATTACTAGACCATTATAAAGGAAAAAATTGAACAGCCATTCTATTTTTAGCCTAACATTCGCTCTAAACCTGGCAGGCGATTTTAGTGATTGTAGGCCAGAGTCCCCCTGGGACAGTACCTCAGAATCAGCAGTTATGCAAGCATTACTATGTTCCGGTTTGAGGGACCATTTCGATATTCCAATAATACACTCGACTCAAATAGTCAACCTCCTCTTTCGAAACCGGTAAAATTTCAAAGCAGTACTGTCAACTCACCCACCGCCCTGTATCTGCTTCTTCACGTGCTGTTTCTCGTTGTAGTACAGGCAGAGCGCGTTCGACAGCACCGCTTTCAGGCGACGCGTCTCTAGAGACACGTAGCCGTCCGTAGCGCCCGCCATGGCACCGTTAACGAGCGCCTCGCGCCTCAGATCCCCGGTCGAGGTGTTGCCATCGGCAGCCACGAGACCGGCCCCAACTAAATCGTCGCAAACCTTTTGGGTGCTGTAATAAAAAATAATGTCATAGTGCAACGGTCGTCTAACGTTACCCGATACTATAGTTTATTTTTATGAGCGAACGAGCAAGCTCATCAGATGGAAAGCAATAGCCGCTGCCCATGGAATGCCCATGAAAAGGCAGGAATTTTTTGAAGGAAAGGCAGGAAAGGAAGAAGGGGAGAGGGCGGTGGGCCAACGGACGAAATGTGGAAGCACAAACACTTCCACGTCGCTCAAATTTTCAGTCAGGTCGTGGCACTTATTTAGTTCAGGGCAGCTCATTTGGCAACGAGAGTTGCCACCTGTAAAGACAGGTCGTTAAAAATTTCACATTCTCTCCAATACTATGATGACACCTCATCCTAACATGAGGATGTACGCTGATAGACTTCTAAATGTCATATAGCCAACTCTAGTTTCTGTTTATTTTTTAATTATTTAAGATAAGGTTTTATAGTTTGTAAGAACTTTATGCCAGCTTGTTTTAATGTCTTGAGAAATTTAGAAAAATCTTACTTACTAACTTGTGTACATATATATGCACATATTGTATTTTATCAAATGCTAAAAAAAGAAAACTCATTAGAACAGATTTTGCAATATCATAGTTCGATAAAATGTAATTAATAATAAAAGTTCTATGCTTGTGCATAGAACTACACTACGAAATTTTATACTAGACAGAATATTTAAAAGCAAGAGTATAAAATAAAATTGACACAGTCAAATTGTTAAAAATGGTTATATTAAACAATTCATTGCATAATTTATTTATTCACTACTTAAGTATAGTACAAAATTAAAAAATTAACAAAGAAGGGATATTTAACAAATATATGAAAACAGGTTATGGTATAAGTTTTATGCCTAAATTAAAAAAAATAAGGAGCTTAGCATTTCGAAAATATTACCTGGTGTACATTTCATATAGATTCCTTAGGTATTTCTCAAAATCATTTTTGTCAGCAAGCTTTGTCTGTATGTATTTTTGGAGCTTAAGATGGAAAATATTCAAAACAAATTTGCTCATTACTTGGTCCGGATTAGGAAATACGCTACTTATTATCGTATAATTCTTCTTGCATAGTGGTAAGACAGCAGCAAATATGTCTTTACCCAATAGGGTATTCTATAACACATAAAAGATCAATGACAATAACTTATAAAAGCGTAATATTTACACATATTGTATGTACATATCTTGTCCCCAAATTATAATATATATAATTTTTTTTAGAATACAATCCACTGTAAATGTATAATTGCAATATCAAAAGAATAATTTATCTTCTCACACTAAATATTATTATTATCGATTTAATTTGGAAATGAGTCATGCATGGCAAAAACTAAGTTAAGAAACAGTATTTGGCTCGACTGCCAATCATTAATGTAAAAGTGATGGCATTTGGTGGACAATCACATTGTATGATTGTATAATTGGTAAATTGATAACCCATTAGGCGTAGTTGCTAAGCTATTTAGCTTTGGCGTTGCAGGTCATGGATTCGATCCCACCGGGAACAAATATTTATATCAACTACAGATAATTATTCCAGGTCTTGGAGTTTGTCCATGTGAAATTTATGTATGTGAAGTCCTTGTAACACAAGATATTTCTTGCAATAAGGACATCTTTTTTTTTAATAAAAGAAAAGTAAGATCAAGCCAATCAGAAATAACCTTTGTTAAAAAAAGATAAAGATTTAAAAATGTTGTATATCATGTGTTACAGAATTGTAATATGTAAAGTTATTTCTGAGATTACATCTAATTTAAATTCCATGATAACTGTTTATATAGCTACATATTATGATACAAAGTAATTAAAATATTGAGAACTTTGTCAAGGAAATAATATTTAAAATGGGTATTACTATCTAATTAAACCTACACTCACAAGTGAATTCTAAATGGATTTTATAAATTTTAAGACATGGGCACTGATAGCTGCTTATTTAGTTTTCAATACTTTTATTAACATAGTAAGTTTTTTATAGTCTTTGCAATTAATCTCAGTGTAAGATATTTTGTACAATATTCTATTTGTGTCATGACATACCATTTGACTTGTCTCAATAAATGCGTCAACGCACTGGGAATAGCCTTTAAAATTCGTCATGATGTTGGCAATTGTCTTCATCTTCAATAAATTGCCTTGGTTCTGCGCTTTTACGAATTCTTCAATTAGATTTCTCTCTATTTCATCATATTTTGCTTCAATCTTTTTTTTAGCCACTTCAAATTTGTCTGGAGGCAATTCTTGGGAGATTGTGTACAATTTTTGTATGACATCTGCAGCTTCATTTAACTGTAATAAAATTTAGATAAAATTCATTAGAAAAAAAAAACAATTATTTTTTATTTTAAATAAGTATAAAATGTCTTTTCAATATGTTTTAATCATGGCTGAGCTTTTTTTGTGTATTTTTAGATATTTTTTACGCTTACTTCAATAAAGTAAGCACAAAAGAAAATCGAATCTCTGCCAAGATAAGCTAACCTATACCTAAGATATTTTCATTCCACCCACCATCAATATGAGAAAAGAGAAACCAAATAAAAAAAAAGCATCAATAATATTGTTAAAATAAAAATCAAAGAACTATTAATTTATTATTAGAAATCAAGGTATGTGATATTTGATAACAATTTAATTAAAAAATAAACTGTTCACCTTATTGGGATCATTAAAAAGATCTGTGAGGACTGGTCCTGGACTAAGAAAGTTTGCAAGATGGGACAATAGGTCCCGGGCAGCAGCTGCCCTAGCTCGTGGAGCTCTTGCTGCACCAAGTTTCTCTCCTACTTCCAGAGCTCGACCGCCACAACGAGACATACGCTCATCTAAAGAACTAAATACATTTACACAATGCTGAAAAAAAAGTCAATAATTAACTGTAAATTAATGAAAGATATGTATTACAAATATAAATGTAAAAAGCCTAAAGCAATCAAAATTTATGAATTTTAATTTTAGTTTATAAAAAATTTAGAAAAAGACAAATCTGGTGCCAGTGAATCGCACTGCAACTATATTGGACTAAACATTTTAAAAAAAATCATATGTCTGTGCTGCTCATATCATTTCAATATGAAATAGTAAATCTCTCTGCCCAGTAATCAAATCGGTTAGTAATTAAAAATGGGTTGGTAAATAGTAAGTCAGTCAGTGAAGTTACTGGCAAATGTGATACATACCCAAGCAAATTCTGCCAAAGAGCATACCACTACTATATTTATAAACATATTAAATGTAATGGTAATAAAGTTCTATTCAAAAAATACAATTTTTGATATCCAGAAAGCAGTTTTATGAACTTACTGAATGTTGATCCATGATTTCAGAAAGTTTAGCACCATAAAGTTTTTCTTCTTCTTGAACAGCTTGCTCTAACCTAGAACATTTCCTTTCCTGCCTCTCTTGCAAAACCTTATACAAAAAAGTGATATTTTGGTGTTACAAATTCATCCCTTCTAAATAAATATTATTAAGTAAAATTCCTTGATGGAACACATATGTGTAAAAAAATAGTTTCAAAAGGGTTAAGTAAATATTATTTAGAGGTGTTGTATTTAAAAGTAGTTTGGGATAAAACATACAAAGGCGAAAAATGTGTATGGAAAATGGTCAAACAAGTGTTGATACAACAAAATATTCTTCAATAACAATACTAACGTTCTGGCGACATAATGATAACGAGAGGCACTGTATACATTTAGAAAAATGGGTTTCTATTTACAAAAGTATAAACGGTACCTTTAAGTCTTGAATTGCTTGAGTAAAGATATCATGTATCATTTCGGGATCAAATTCATCATCTTTAAGTTGCGATTCTTGCATACTTCTGCGTACCATTCTTTCGACGAATTCATCAGGATCGAAAGGATCCTAAAATTAATTGAATTTTAGAATAAATATCATACGCCCCCATAAACACATTTAAGTATATCTGCTCAATAACTTACCTGTTGTAACTCTTTTAAATATTGGTTTATCATTGTTTAGCGTTTAATACAGACACTCCTATTTAAAATAGGTTAAAAAGCTTTCTACTGCAATTTTAATTAACTTTAAAGTTTAAAACGAAAGTGTAATCATTGAATAATCAGAAAAAAACTGTTTATTGTCACAAAATGTCAGAGTTAAATATCAAATAAATTGTTTGGAAAAATGACAACAGTTAAAACCGTTCAGTAGTTATCTAGGATAGTTATTACGAAAGTAATACCAGTGAATATTCTATTTTTATATATTCTACTCAAAGTTTACTAAATTATTTTTTTCAGTGAAAAAAATTTCTTACAAATTATTTTTTTTTACATCAAAAATTTCCTTAGGAATAACTTCTCTTCATGCTACTACGATAAATTATACCGAATGATAAACAATTTTTAATATAATAAATGCCGATTCTTTATAAATACATTGCTTTGTAATTAGCCTCACTAAAGTCTAATAACAACTAACTAGCAAGGGCACATTCAATTTATGCCCTTGCTTAGACAAAACAAATTATCAATATATTTTTATTTAATTATTGTCATGTTTAAAAAAATTAGGCCAAAAAAATCGAAATAGATAATTTTAACAACATTATTCATAATAAATATAAACTATTTATGCAGTGATTAATATCAGGCAAGTTTTAAAGGCAGCGCTTTTGATTTTAGAAACAAAAGAAAAAATCATAAATGTAACAATTACGTCTTTTTGGAAGATATCTTACTAGTGAAAAGTGTTTTTTATATCCAAATTTTTTGTGATGTAATATTTTAACAAAATCTTGTGCGTGCTGTAAACAATTTATTTTATTTATTTACTTTCTTTCATGAGAGCTCAGTGTCAAGTTAAAGTAAACGTAAAGCAAGATAATTTGACAAGAGTCACCAACACTATTAGGTATATTGTGAATAGTGAGATGTCCAATGTATCCTAACCGGGTTAGGATAAAATTTATAGACCTCAATGGCTGAGCGCCTCAGCCCTCGAAGCTCCGAGGTTAATGCCTTGGAACAACGAGGATATCTTATTGGCAAGAAGATTGGCCAAGGCTCGTACGCTACTGTACATCTGGCTGAGTATTGCGATGCTTCTAGCCCGAAGCGTATGCACCTCGCATGTAAAATATTCGACAAGGAAAAGGCCCCTCGTGACTTTTTAGAAAAGTTTTTCCCCCGCGAGCTTGATATACTTACGCAGATTGAGAATCCGCACATAATACAAGTGCACAGCATCTTACAAAGGGGGCCGCGAGTGTTCATATTCATGAGATATGCTGATAACGGTGATTTGCTCGACTTCATAAAACGGAATGGTGTCGTCCCTGAGAACCAGGCTAAGCTTTGGTTCCGGCAGATGGCCAGTGGGCTCCATTATTTGCACAGTAAAAACATTGCCCATCGTGATCTTAAATGCGAGAACATTTTGCTGTCAAGGCGTTTTAACGTCAAGTTGGCGGACTTCGGCTTTGCGAGATTCTGCACCGATGGTGAACACAGACGTGTTCTCAGTCAGACCTACTGTGGTTCAGCTGCATATGCTGCACCCGAAGTGGTCAGTGGCACCCCGTACAATCCGAAGCTGGCGGACGTGTGGTCGCTAGGCATTATTCTCTTCATCATGTTGAACGCCTCAATGCCATTTGATGATTCAAACTTGCGTAAGCTGCTCAAAGACCAAATGTCTCGCAACTGGGTGTTTAGATCTAGAATTCGGGACACGGTATCGGCCGCGGCGAAATCAATCGTGCGCCACATCCTGGAGCCAGATATCACTCTGCGTTTGACTTTGGATCGTGTGCTGGGCCACGAATGGGCTAGACCGAGGAAGGATAAGAGCGCGAATCTGATGGGTCGATTGGTGCAGTCTGCCCCGTCACCACCATATACTGGAGGCAAGCGAGCGGAACACGATGGAGCAGGGCCTTCTGCAGGGCTCAGAGTATCTGGAGACCATAGAGACACTGATCGTGAACGTCATGATGACATAAATATGCGTTCGCGTGATTAACCTCAGCCTCACCTAGCTCAGAAATAATCGGTGATCAAACGAGTACATTTTGGATTAACATAATCAGTAAATTCACTTTTATTTTGATTTTCTTTTACATTTGACGACATAACTATTGTTTGCCGTCGATAGTGAAATAATATTTTATTAATACACATCTCTCGTTTTATTTGCTTTGGTCTCTCTTCTTATGTCCAATATATTTTATTGGACGTAAGAATTTTTTTTATCGGTTTACTAATTTACAACTGTCCAGAGAAAGACCCAAAGATGCTTTGTTATACTGATCACTTAAATTTTTTAAAGAACAATGCCAAGATAAAACAGCATATAAAAAGCAAATTGACACTTATAATGTTATAGTTGT
Source organism: Eurytides lysithous rurik (assembly GCA_018247575.1). Taxonomy (NCBI): domain Eukaryota; kingdom Metazoa; phylum Arthropoda; class Insecta; order Lepidoptera; family Papilionidae; genus Eurytides; species Eurytides lysithous. The sequence goes on from DWHO01000671.1 coordinate 7,041, forward strand.
TATTGGTAATGGTAGTTGATGACATATATATCCTGTTCGGTACTAGCATTATCCTTTAATAATTTTTAATAGCTTTTAACTTTTTACTAATACGCCAGCCAGTAAATTTCACAAATCTTAGTCCTCAAAATTTTCGCAACATAAAAAGCTCTAACTTAAAGTTGCTTATAATTTTTTTTTTTCAATTTACATATTCTATCATTATGATTGAAAACTTCATTGAAATTTGACTGGCCCGTTGGTGTAGTGGTTAGTGCTCCTGACTGCAAAGATTGTGGGTTCGATTCCTAATCAGGGTAAAATATTTGTGCGATGAGCATAGGTATTTATTGTGTCTGGGTGTTAATTATCTGTATAAGTACATAGTTAAAAATATATAAGTATGTATATCAGTTGTCTGATTACCATAGTACAGGCTCTGCCTAGTTTGGGATTAGATCGCATTGTGTGAGATGTCCCATGATATTAAAAAAAGGACAATATCTATATATGTCGTAATAATATCTATACACTTCTGAAGTGGACGAAATGTTTCCTAGTGACGTCCAAATATGAAATGATTTACATCACAACATTTAATGCGGTACACTATTTGGTGACCAATATATTTTTTTATCAATCAAGTAAACGTAAATATGTAGTTTCTACTCTTAGAAGCCGGTATGCGAAATAACGTATTGTTAGTATACATACCGTACATTACATAGAACACTTTAAATGACTTACCAATGGTGCCGGACTTTAAATTCAGGTAAACAACCTGATTGCACGAATTAAGCCCAATGACGTAGAAAATAAAAGGATTTATGAATTCAACTCGCGCCTGAGGTTATTCATCTTTAAATCCAATGTGAGCGTTGTCTATTTCTCATACTGTAAAATCTTTGAAAACGTGTGTTTAGCTTAGTTAAATTAAGAAAAATAATAAGTTAAAAAAACTCTGAAGACACGATGGCTGTAATTTTTTTTCATTTCATAGAATAGTCTGACAAACGAGTAAGCGGCTCATCTGATAATAAGTGATCACCGCCGCCCATGGACATTTGCAACATTACAGAACTAGCAAATACTTTGCAGGAATTTTGGAAGGAGAGAGGGGGAGGTGTGTAAGGAAGGAAGTACTATAGAGGGAAAGTGGCGGAAGTAGGAGGGAGGAAGAGGAGGGACGGAACCAGAAGTAAGGAAGAGGTAGGAAAGGGGGGGGGAATGGGCCACCGACCACTTCACTCGCCGGACGAAACGGAGAAATAATTGCACTTCCGTCAATTATTATTAAATATAATATAATATATTATTTACGTCAATTTTCTGGGAGTTCGTGGTACTTATTCAGTCCGAGCCTGCCCGTTCGGTAGCGGCAGTAGCCGTGTGACAATACCACCGTAAAAATTGACTAAATTAATACCGTAAATAAATAAAACTATGCGATCGAAGCTTGGTCAAGACGCAAGGTCGAATGTGCCATTGGTGTGAGCGTGCGAACGCGTGATGTTACATCTCACAATATTAATTCACTGAACGTCATGCTAGGATTATGATATTTAAAGTCTTATAATCTTAACTAAGAAGTGTAACACAAAAAGGTAATTCAAAAGATCAACAAACTTGATTGCGTAAAAAAATTATTTAAAAAAAAAGTGAATAAAAAAAGTATTTTTAGATACTTAAAGACGGAAAAGAAAAAATAACAGGCCCAACATAGAAATTTTTTAATTAATATTCCAGGCTTGAACTATTTTTTATTTTTAAGTTTGGTTCATTAATTTTCACATTATTAGTATAGTTTTATGATTGATAAATACATAAAACATCTAATAAGATAAAATGGTAAGTGGAAAATCGGTGTCGGTCTAGCTTTTAATGGATTCCTTATGGTTTAACAACAGAATCCTATAAAACTGAACTTATTTTTTCTTTTTCTCATTCTACTTAAAGTTATTTTTTATGCAGTCGGGTTTTTGTTTTGTTTTTGTTATTTTAATACTAAGTATGACTTCAATTTAGATTAATAGTAGAATGGACTAAAGATTACAATTAATGTCATTCCACTCGAGCATTTCGTTACTAAAATTTTTTTAACAGTATAAAATCGAACTTACGTGTTTAACCTCCTTGAGAAAAGGCAAGGTCTTGTTTCTCATCGTTACTGAATGTATTGGAGGTATAGGTTTCAAACAGAGGATTTAAATTTAATAATACACATATTGTTCGTTGTTAACGCGGAGTTGTTATTTTAAACAAAGGAAAGTAAAATGTTTTGGGTAATTAAACAAAAATATGAAAACATTTTAGTTTAAAAGCATAATCATTTATTAGTAAATAATTTTTAAACCGTTATATCATCATACCTTTTACAAGAATATTGTAATTCGATTGAGCAATTTGTAACCAACTGTATTTAATTGTAATCCTCCGATAAAAATTATCATAGTCTACTTTTGGCGGCGAGAGGGAGGTCACAGTAATTTTAACATAAGTAACAGTAACGCCATTAGGGACCTGTCGACAAATAAATACCATTTTTATTCTATTTATTTTTAAAATGGTGGTAATATTATTAATTGTACAGGCTAATATCATATAGGCTTATTGCATTAATTTTTACATACACGAGCAGCAAGTCAGTCCATATGCCCCAACCCAGATTGAAATCGACAACATAATATATAGTTATTGTCCCGATTTAGAATTTTCGATTCTACCAGTCAGACAAATTACAACTTCGTTGGCGACAAGAGAATACCGGTAGTAAAAGGTAAAGGAAAAAGTATTTTTTTTTAAATTCTAATGTTAAGGTGACTTACTTACAGGAATATCCACAGTCGTTAATGTCTGGAATAAGCCGATACTGCCATCTTTAGTATAAATCACATCACCTTGATCAACACCTTTGAACATAAAAAATTACATGTTATTGTAATTACTTACTTAATAATTTCGTTTAGTTCAACACAGGATCATATAAAAAATTACCGAATTCATAAACGTAATCGGAAGTTATTGCAACGGTTAATGGGACCAGCAAAAAAATTGTGCTTATAACATACTTCATATTTAAACCGGTTTATAGATAACGGTTATATATAAGAAGTTGGAAGAGAGTCTATAGAGAGTGCTGAAATGTATTTTACATTTAGTACAGCATTCTTATTTATAATTAGCACTTAAACCGAAAATAATTTAAAAATTATCAATGGTCTAATTAGTTTGGCGAATTGATTAATAGTGTTTTATCGCGTATTGGTCGCGACATAATTATTTTTTCTTTTATTAATATTTATTTATTACTGTCCGTTTAATTTTACAACAGAATACTTCCGAAAGTTTGTTTCCACAAATTTCTTAATGACTGTCACGCATGTCTTCATCTATGATGAGATGTGGTCTGGCCAACTTGTGGAAATTTTGCGTTTTCATGGATTCGGCATCCCGAGGAAGTTTTACAAATTCGCAAAGGCTAAAAGTTCAAACATCAAACATCCAAATAATCATATAATTATAAAACTGGGCAGGAACTGGCCTGCCGCCAGAACTGAACCTGTGCCTAAAAGCGACAGGTGTCCCAGCCCCCAGCGGCGGACCTGGTCTTTGGCTCCGTAGCTCACCAAGCTTCGGTCGCGGAGGATAGGGCACATCGTAATACCAACACTCCTCTCCCCCCGTGGCCCCCGTGGTCTCACCACGCCGTATCAGCGGTACGGCCCCGCTGAGTCGCGGGGGATAGGGAGAACGGCCTACGTAATACCGATACTCCTCTTCCCCCGCCACTCCACCTTGGGTGCAGAGGACGGGGAGTTGTGGCCTCACACCACTCTCAACCCGTCCCCTGAGGCCTCCTCCAAGGCGCATTCAAAGTGGGCTACCAGAGCCACTCGAAGCGCCCCCTCTGGACAGCCCTTCACCACGGGCCGACTGTATTTGGGTTCCTCTTGGCTTCGTCGTGAGTGACCAAGCCAGGAACAAGGCGGGAACCTGTCGGAGGGGTACCAAAACTCACCTAATCTAACCAAAGCACTAATACCATGTGACGACTCGTTCGGCACAGTCGCTGATCTATGGGGTTTGGTGTTGCGGGGAGTGGGTTCAATAAAAAAAATTGCTCCAGTCGTGGTTGTTTGTCCGTGTGAAATTTTTGCATGCAAAACCCTTATAATACTAGATATGACGTTTTTTAAATTAAGGACAGCATTTTTTTTAAAAATAAGGGCTGAAATCGAATTATTTTTTTGGGCTATCATTAGCATTATTTTTCTATCCGAAATTAAACCATTACCATCCATGGACATCATTATATGTTTGGAATGTCTCTAATATTATTTATCTAATAGTCTTATTACATATATTTAGAATATTTTATTACAAATTTGTACTGGTTTAAAACTTCTCAGTTTGTAATTTTTTATGGACTACTTGGTAATTACTTTTATAATACTAGCAAATTGTATAGTACAAATTTACTGCCTCCGTGGCCTAGTGATATAGGCCCGCGCTTTACAAATCATAGGTCGTGGGATTGAATCCCGCGTAGGGCAAGGACATTGTGTTGTTGTTCTTAGTTTGGTTAGGACATTATGGGCTGATCACCCGATTGCCTGAAAAGTAAGATGATCTATGCGTCGGATGGACATCTAAAAAGGCGGTCCGGGCTTCTTATCGACGCCATGTAGCGGTGGCTTGGCTCGTGGAGAAGTCGTTATTAAGAGGTTTGTTTAATGTCACCGCCTCTGCGCTACTTTCTGGTCGTGTCGTATATACGTTCCATCGGACTCATAGCCCGATGGGTAAAGGAAGAGTGAGTGCACCAGTGTCTGCGCAAACGCTTGTGCACTCTAATATGTTCTGCGTACTTGAGTTCTTATAGATTGGCCGCCGTAGCCGGATTCGGTCGGGAGGACATTATTATTATTATTATTAGTATAGTACAATTTTTGTATCGAATGAAAGTGTATTATTAAAATGGCGCAAATTGAAATGGGAAGAAATAGGTTACGTCAAATAACCTTCCGTATCACAAGGTAAGGCCATTAAATAAAAAAAAATGATGAAGTTTTTTTTTTGAGATGTAAGAACGAGATGAGCGCGTTGACAACACAGATCCAAACAGTAAATTTAAGCGTATGCGTTTAAACTTGATTAGCTCTCCGCTTAGCGCCTACGTTTTCGAGTTTAATTACTAAACGGAACTTGAACACAGTACAGTTTACATTACCACCTGGCGGTAGAATAGTTCGCAGTGCAATGGTGAACGCTATCCCAGGCCAATCTACATAAGGTGGATACTACCGCTTAGATATGGCGTGGAATTCACTTTCACATAACAAGATTCTGTAAATATGGTATCATATTTACAGAATATGATACCATATTTACAGAATTTTCTTGGTATGCTCCAAAAAAATCAAAACACCAATTTTAAATGGAACTAAAGAATTATATGATTTTTTGTGTGCGTCCCTCAAACTAGTCGATAAACTATTTAATTAGAAATTGTATAATGTACAAATTAGATAAAAATTGCCCGATATCAGAATACATGCGAACGAAGCCGCGGGCAGAGTCCGGTAATGGATGATTTAATACAAGATTATAACTAAAACAGGAAGATTTTCCTTATGATTTACGTAGAACAGTAAAAAATAGTATTATATATTTTATGATTTTCCTCTATAGCATTGGCCTTCTGTGGTGACAGCGTAATCTGTAGATTGTCTACAGACAAAATACGAGAACGTAAAGAACAAGCACAGTTTCAAGGCTTATGTTACAAAGTCATGCAAGATACTACGAATAATTTAAGTCTAATTTTTTTTTATTACAGTAGTTTATAGCCTTTGCTCGCGGCTTTGTTCACCTGAATTTTCAATCCGAGAAATGGTTCACGTTTCTTCAATATTGATTCGGTAAAAAGTAGCCTGTGTTCAGCCGTATTCAGCCGCATTTGCTAGGCCTTCATTTTAAAAAGGAAAATAACCAAACTTGCTGGTTTCACGCAAACTTTCCAATTTGTAATATTAGTAAAGATAGTTACTTTTTTTTATAGTAACGAGTTCCATCGATTTACGTGGATTCCCTACAATGTAAAAGTAAACTTGATTCAAAAATATTTTTCTTTTTCTATCAATATCTTGTATCCATTAGCCTTGTTTATAATAGTAATGTAACCTTAATGTTCGACCGTCGAAATGTACGTGAGTCGAATTATAAACTATAAAGCTAGTCTAGGTGAAAGGTAAGATTTTTTTTTCTTTATTAAAAAGCAAGCAACAGTATTTTTTATTAATATATTAGCTTATAAAGTTTGCTGGTGTTATTATTTTTCGGGTAGAGTTTGACATGGGTTGATTTTTGCTATCGCAAAATGGGTGAAAAAAGGAAAAGTCACACAAACTAAAAATCTACGTAATCGAAATTGTTAAAATATGGAAACAGTAGTAAAGCAGCATACATTTTCAAATTTCACTAATGAAATGAGAGAAAAAAGTTTTTAGCAATTGGTTTATCTCATTTTAATCATAATGTTTTTTCAGTGAAACAAAAAAAAAAATTAAAACATCATTCTGCGTTTCCTGCAGTACTTTCCGTAACCGCAATTTTTAAATTTTCTATTTCTAACCAAAGTTCGGCGTGATATAACGCAGCCACTTCTACTTCCATTTCAGCAGCCACAACTGCGAAAACAGCAATCAAAAGATAGTAATTATTAATTATTAGTATATATAGCTATTATAAATATATGTTTACATGTTTTCACTGATGTAATATAGCAGTGTAGCAAATTTTTCTTATAATATATATATTATGAAATAAAATATTTTTGAAGAAAATGTGTATTTACTTCGCAAGTTTCGTACAATTGCAACGTTTTTCTTTAACCTGGCCAATTCGATATCTACTTCATCTTGTACGCTGTTGTAAAAATGTGGACTATTAACATCGATATTTTGCAATAAATTCGGTGATGGTGGCGTTGTATTCATATTTTTAAATAAATTTCTAATGGTAGTATGTCCTCACTTTATATAAGATAAAATAGTAATAAAGATTAAAAAATAACGAAAAGTTTTTTTCCCGCCATTTTAACCGTGTAAGTATGGAGAGTATTCTGCCTAGAAATTTTATGTTGATAAAGAAAGTAATTATTAATTAATTTTATTTTTATTTCAAAATGTTGTTATCTGACTGGGGACCTAAACAACATAATTAAAAATATTATAACACAAATACTAATACATATATTTATATGTATACGTGCAATTATATTTGGACAATAACAGCAAGCGGCTCACCTGGTAGGTATCTCAGTTGGTAGGAGGCTACAGTGATGATGGCCGGACTCAATTAAGCCTGACGCGGTCATTATTAAGTACAGCTTTCGAAACGCACTTGGTATAAAACTGTCTTGGATATTCGAAGTCATACTTTGGAGCACGGATCGGCAACCTTTTCTTATATACGGGCCATAAATATTATGGGAATATTTGTACGGGACATAAATATTATGAGGATATTGGCGAGGGCCACATTTAGTCTTAGTAACGCTTTATTTAGATACCCATATCAGGTATAATCAGCCGCACTGTAGTAATTTACGGGCCACTGGTTGCCAAACCCCTTTAGAGGAGCTTCCAATAGAGATTCCTAGCTACAATAGATCTAAGCAGATAGTCTTGTTTCTTAGAAAGTGCCTAATTAATGAATATAACGTAACGATTTCAACATTCGACATTTTCGGATAGCAACAGTCTCAACAAATGTTGACCATTTTTGGTTGAGTGCTATTCACAGTCGCTTATAGGTATTGATTCCAATGACTTGATACTGTATCATGCCACCAAAACCATCAGTTTTTTTTTTAAATGATCACCAAAATGTAGTTAAGAGAGGCGGTTGTACTAAGAAAAGTCTTCTTAAACTTTATAGCCTCCCGTGGAGTTCTTGCTCAGTCTCCTCATCCTTTAGTCCAAACATAAAAAAAATTGAAACATTATTCTTTCTTATTTGTTATAATTATATATTTATATATCTTCTGCATAATACCTTTCTTAAAAATTCTGTTGTTAAATTTCCGAACGTATACCAAGTCCTTATTCTATAACGTGACGTCAATTGCTTTTTCTCTTTTTATCTTTAGTAAATTATGTTTTATCTCTTTCCTAAAGGAACACAACATTTTATCCAATTGTCAATCGTTGTCACGCGTTCTGCCCTTTTGTGTGAATAATTATTCTGTATCTTGTTTGACTTATTAAAAAAAAAATCCCTAATGTTTTTGAGTTAAATAAGTGTTTCTTTCGAAACAACGTTTAGCGTTCGAGAAAATGATAAGCGACGACGATCGTGACATTGATATCGAAAGTGATGTCCGTATTTTATCCGATAAATTTGACCGTTGTTTATCCTTTTTAATATCGGATCGATCAACTGATTTTACTTCATTGATCTATTTCAGGCAGAAAACGATTCTGATTCCAGGACTCATGCAAGAAATAGCCTAGGTGGAAGTGGGTACTACTCCCAGGTAAACGGATATATTAAATAAAGCATATTATTGATTTCTGAATAATCAGAGTTAATTTGTAGTATTTGCGCATAATCTTAAAATAAACTGTATGTATGTACGGTAGGCCGAGAAACGGGCTCATCATAATGCTTTGGAAAGAAAAAGAAGAGATCATATAAAAGACAGCTTCACATCATTAAGAGATTCAGTTCCAGCATTGCAGGGGGAGAAAGTGGTATGTAATGTAATGTCTCAATCACCTAAGTATGCCTTTAATATTATCTTTATTTCTATTGTTATATTATGTTTAATGTGATTTGTTTTCAATTGTGCAGCTATAAGTACCACTTTTAATAAAACTTAACTTAGAAATTATGCTGGCAACATTATTGAAGTTATTTTAGAAAGCATTGTGAAGCATCTTTGGGAAGTATTGTAGTGAAGTGTTATAGTGTTGTTAAAGTGACAAGATGAACATATTACACACCTGATGGTAAGCAAGATGACTGTCCATAACAACATAATGCCACACAGAACCTGCTTGACTGTGCACTGTGCACATCCCCAGAAATTTAAGATGTTTTAAACTTAGGAATTATGCTGGCAACATTGCTATTCAAACTGAGACACAATATTGTTAACATACTGTTTACCAATACAAAAACTAGCAATACGCAGGTACCAAAGCCCAACACGAAAGCAGAGGAAACCAATTCTAAGATTTTCTTTTATGAGAAATTCAGATCTATTACACATATGTTCTTCTATTCAACTATTAGACATTCTTTTTGTTCGCATTTGTATACATTTGGATTTTGCAGTGGGAAATTACAATTCATTTTAATGAGTGCTTGAAAAATGTTTTTATAAAATGACACTTCACCATAGTGTCAAATTGTTCATGACTTCTTTGATATGTAGCCTCCGTTTAAGTATGACCATGGGTTCTGCAGTTTAAAAGAAATTTCAAATACAAGTGAAACATTAAAAGTATTTAAAATAATTTAATTGTAACAAATTGGATGGATTTATGTCTATTCCCATTTTCTATATATGAAAATTATTAAGTTCTGAAATATTCTGACCGGCCTTATATGTAGTTGTCAGTGCATGTGGCTGCAAAGTTCAAGTTAGCAGTCACATGCAATGACCACTACATATGCTTTTCTTTTTATTATAATATTTCAGGAAATCTATGGGCAACTGTGCTCTAATATGTGTCTATGTTTGATATTTGTAATAATTGTGAACATCGCATATTACCTTGTTTTGAGCTCATGGATGTAAATACGGAATAACAGAATAATAGAAAATCATTTGCATAAAAAATACATTTATTTAGCCATGTAGAGCAAAACAGTTTTTTATGTCACTAAAGCGCAAATGTATGTTCACATATATTATTGGTACTATTTTTTATGTCTGTCTTGGCAAAACTACCTGGCATCTCTTCTGGCTAGCACTTTTTAATCCAGTATTGTTTTACTCTTCAAGACAGTATTTTGAATTCTTTTTTACCAGTATATAAATCACATCAGCCACATAAATCGCCCCATTTTACAGGTTTGTTAATCTCATCAAATAACATAGATTCAGTAGACCAATAACATCACAAAGTAGGCAAGTGATGATAACGGTGAATGAATGAAATGAATGAACGGCAAAGGTAATAATTCGGTGGTAGAGCTACGCAGCTGCTCCCGCTGCTGAATGGGCCGGTTTGAACCGGATAAGTACTACGAACTCTCAGAAAATCGTTGAAGTGTTTTTGCTTCCGCGTTTCGCCCGGTGAGTAAGGTGGCCGGAGCCCCATTCTCCTCCCGGCCCTTTTTCCCTTCTACTCCCCTCCCTACCACTGACTCCATCTCCTCCCACTTCCTCGCTCCTTTTCCCTCCCTTTCACTCATCCTCCCGTCCTGTTTTAAAAATTTACCCCTTTAAAGGCTGGCAACGCATTTGCACGTTCTGCAATGTTGTAAATGTCCATGGGCGGCGGTGATTGCTTACCATCAGGTGAGCCGTTTGCTCGTTTGTCAGCCAACTACATGAAAAAAAAATATCCAGAAAGAATACTGTTTATTCCACAAAGGTAACAGTTGTGACCTGTGAAGATTTTTTTTGATAAATAGGTGACAAGTAACATATATTTAAATATTTTATAGACATAATATATAATAAATGAAGTGATCAGACTAGGTATTATTCTTTAGTTTTTCAAGATTATGTTTATAAATTTAGAAATATAACATACATACTTTTTTATAAATTAATATATTTTTTTTTTATATAGGCAAGTCGAGCCCAAATTCTGAAGAAGGCAGCAGAATATATTCAGTTTATGAGGCGGAAAAATAACTCACACCAGCAAGATATTGAGGATTTAAAACGACAAAACACCTTGCTGGAGAAACAGAGTAAGTTAAAAAGAATTCAGAACTGGGCTCTCATTCTCTCATATCAAATTTTTTTTTTGCCCATGGTCATCTGAAATATCAGGGAAATTGTAAGTGGTGCCAGCATCTGGAATAGAAGTTTAGAAGAATATTTTTGAATACAGTATGTATATCAATGATTCCCAATGGGTCCACCCCTTGAGGTCCACGAGAGACCCTGCGTTTGTGTGATCAGATCTAATCTTTACATGTTTTGACGAGTTTTGAGAATATGGTAGAAATGTACCAGCAGGAGGGTTCATCAAAATCAGTAAAATTTTGAATCTTTTACGAGAAAAAGCTTTTGGAATCTCTGGTGTATATTATATTGTTAATTTGTATAAACTTATTTATTCCATTTTAATGATTAGTGAAATATTGTTATGATCTGCCTCCGTGGCCTAGTGGTATAGGCCCGCGCTTTACAAAACGAAGGTCGGGGGTTCGAATCCCGCGGCGGGCAATGACTTTGTGTTGTTGTTTCTTAGTTGGATTAGGGCATTACGGGCTGATCACC
>DWHO01000672.1:0-18471 GCA_018247575.1 Eurytides lysithous rurik
GTATATATGAGTATGTATTTGGCAGTAGCGGTACTACCATACAAGCTCAAAAGCCCGGCTTGCCCTACTAGGGAGTAATATTTATAAATCTTAATTAGCACACAATTCCCGCAACGGTCAAATTTAAAAACAAATATTCGAGAACTATGTGCTAATTACGATTTATTAAATTTTCTCCTTAGTAGGGCAAGCCGGGCTTTTGGGCTTGTATGGTAGTACCGCCACTGGTATTTGGTTATACTGGAGCTATGGATTCTAGTATTATTTATATATAATGCTATAGCTACCGTCATTTTTTTAAAGCCAATTTCAACTTTTTATTGTAAAACGTTTATGGCAAATTTGTTGTCATAAATCGCAGTGTTAATGAACTTACATACGAACATACACCAGGGTACTTTTTAGAAGGTCTTTTGAGCAGCATTAAAAAATCTTTGTCTATATAGTAGTGACTTATCCAATCGCTTTATTAATACCGTGTATCTTATTTATGGAATGATTCAATTGCAAAATAGCATCAACAATGACGAGGTCGTTTAGATGAGCATTTATTACATGCAAGTAATGGGCTCTGCCTTATAAATGTATGGTATATCATTGATGCAACATGGATTTTTATATTTTGTGCAATAGAATAATAGTTTTTTGTCTATTGATTTGTAATAGTTCGCTAAATAATAGTTGCAAATCATTGCATGCAATAAATAGACAAAAAAAAACTTCAAATATAATTATTAAGCAAACTTTGGAATATAAGCAGGTACGAGTTCTTTGTACGTAAACTGGTGTTGTATTGTTATGAATTCCTGGTACATTTTCAATCAAAGAATTATTGAACACTTGTAGTTATTTATCATTTTTCAACATCATTGTGCAGTTTTACAATAGCTTCTGTATTAGAAAAACCGCGAGCAATTTGACGTGACCTGTAAGAGACTTGTGTCATTTACGATCATCTGTATTTTTGCGTTTTGTTAACTATTCAACAGTTGTAACGTTTGTTAATGATGTTTAAAACTGAGAAAAAGAAATACATGAGTTAATTGCTCGCTATATACTTCGATAGCAACTTGACGAGGAAAGGATGTAGATTCGTTCTCATTTTCGCTTATACACGCTTATATATCTATCATTAACATGCATTTATTAACAAAGGAATTCCCGGCGCGCGAAACATTTTAAAGGGAAACGGTAACTCTTAACCTCTGATTACGTCCGATGACGTTAATTGAACGAATAATTAAAAATTCGTAGTCAAAACATCGCTCAGGCCACCAACGTTTAAATTAACGGGCAAGTACGAAAATAACTATTGCATACTGGTTCCGTATAAATATCTTTACTAATATTATAAACGATAAAATTTGTGTCTCGATCCGTCTTTTGGCATTCAGCAATGGATTAGCCCAACTTCAAAAATAATAATTTAAGTACGCAGGTTAACAAAGGCCTCTCTTTTTTACGTCTAAAAAACTGCAAAGAATAGATACAAAGTTTACGATTTAGATACAAAATAATAGCTATGTTTAGATATAATATGACGATTATTAGATTTGTGTTAAACTTGATCAATAAACAATAACGTTATGCCTTTCATCCTGTCTATAATACCTATAAAACAATGTGAACGTTGAATGATTGCTTTGAAATACGATGTTTTGTATCGATACATGCTTGGGGCATACGTTAGCAGTTGCAACTGTGGAGGGGTCGTGCATAATAATGAACTAGTGCTCCCACGCCGCTTCACTCACGTGGTTTTCGAATAATGATCTAACAACTTGCAACTATCTCCCAATACAATACATTATTAAATGGAACTCATTTACGGATTTTATCGATGTGATGCGATATACAAAAAAAAACGAAATTAACCTTGGTGCGGTAATACAAATCGCAGCCCATCCGGTGATCACTCTACGAAGTGGTCGAAACGTCATGAGAAATTAAAAGTAAATATTTTAATCGCAAAGTAGTAAATACATAAAGGTACTCCAGGACGCGGAAATTTTTCCGGGTTATATATATATGGATTAGCCCGTGTCAATCACCAGCCCATGTTTATACGAAATCTATCAATTGTTATGATTCTACGTTAGGGAGGGGGTAGCGAACAAACACATTTTCGTATCAATATAATATTAGCACTCACTCGATTACCATATTTATCCTCCTTGGGGTTAAAACAATATCTGAATAAAAAACTTAGTTTACTTAGCAATGTTTAATAAAGTTTTTGCGTTGCTAAAGTTCTAGTAAACTATTCCTCGAGGCAGTGTATTTATTTATAAGTACTTACAAGCTACGAGTACTTACGGACATTCCGCGTAATAATATAATGAATGTTACAAACAAAAAACTGGGCTCACCCTAGTTGTTGTAGGTGTCGTGACGTAACTATAAACGGGATCGTAAAGTGAAAGCGATTCGGTAAAAGACCTCGCACTTATTCTAAATTCAAACTGAGACGCCGATTCGACGAGCGAATTTCGCGCGGCGCGAATTGGTACTGGCCATCGAGTCACAAAGTGGTTTGCCATAAGCTGTCTCATATTTGACAGAAGTATTTAAAAGGCGCGAACTACTATCAGTCTATTATTTATTCATGGACAATTTATTCATTGAACACTACTAATTATTACAAATAGAACAAATATTTTAAAATAGAACAATTATTTTTTATATGATAAATATAGACAAACCTGTGTTTGTCAGAATCAATCGCAGAAAAAAATGCTCAAGGTATAATCTTTCACAATTGATTATTCACAATTTCGCATAAAAAGCGCCCAAAAAAGATTGTACAAAAATGTTTGACTGTATGCGGATTGATTACATGTGAATGTATGATTAAAATTAATTTTGCTGAAGTTCTATTCAAAAAGTAATAACAAATAATTTTATTATACTCATTTCTGACCTGGAAAATAAAATTTAATTATGCTCTTGCATACAAATTTGAGGTAAGAAAAAAATAAAAAAAAGTAATTACTGTATTACTGGGTAAAGTATATATATTGAAAAAAGAACATTAAAAGTTTTATATCATAGTAGTAACAAGTGAAATGAATAAAATGAGATAATTTTAACAAATAGTAACACCACTTAGTAATAAAGGTAGTTATTTACTGCAATATAGCATTTCCCTCTAATATTATCAAGGCCATTAACAGAATGGTCATTTCACCATTTCTGTGAATACCGACACAAAATCCTTCAAGTACTTTGATTATATTTCAGAATGCTTTGGTTAATAAAAAAAAAAATCTATCACAGATATATTCATACTGTGTCACACCCTCTTAATATTTTAAAGTACAGTAATCCCCCCTATAACACGGTATATTGGTTCCGCATTATATGAAAACGCGTTGTAATTGTACTTCCATATAATATGAAAATGCGTTATAAGAGTACTGTGTTATGGGGGGATAACGGTACAAGAATTATTTCAAAATTGTCTTAGACAACACAAAAACGGGATAATCTTTGGTTTTGGTGAAGTTTTTTTCTTTAACTGAGTAATCATTTAAAATAAATATTTTATAAATTTTATTATCTAAAGGTCACTGACTAAGGCATTTGTTACAATGTGTACATATGATGTAATTCTAAGCAGGGTTATATATTAATGGTAGCAATTTGACTGATATATTAGAATCGGAGTGAAATTTTCTAATTATATTTTTATAGAATGTGGTTTCTCGTTCCCTTAATACAATAATGTAAATATCACATACGTAAAATGCAGTTATGTAAAAATTACTAATTATAGATGACAATCAGAAAATATTAAAATACATTGTACTAATAAGAAATAAAAGTAAATACCACCGGTACAGTAAATTAAACCTAAAACGCATTGCAAAAAATATTATGAAGCGCGAAAAAAATTTAAACAGGACTTACATTGAGTGTAGCACTAGTTATAAACCTGTTAAGTTGAATGTTTACGCACGTTTGGCTTAATAAATTGTATATAATGTCATGCATAAATCATAATAACTATATTCTAAAAGAATATCAAAAATAACTTTTCACTTATATATCTTTTACAAAAAAATAACCTCTCACAAACAATTGCAAAAAGTTACACTACTTACATTTAAACTTGGGTCGCCAACACTTAAACTTTCCCCCCCTAAAGAGGGACCTCAAAAAAAAATAGGCTTCAATAATTTAATACCGCAATGTTTAAGTTTTGAGATGTTGCTATTTGAGTTTAATTTATTTTAAAATATTTCGTGGTGTGTATTAGGAATCTTATAGTGACATATCTGCATCTGCATTCATGTTCAGATTGACTGGTATATATCGTGGTGACCTATTGATTAATCTGAAACATTAAATAAGATCTAATTTCGCGGAGCATGATATGAACGAATTTTCACGTTAGAACTTTTTATGACATAGTATATATAAAATATTTTAAAAAAGTAACATTTACAATAGCCATATTATATACATATAATAGCCATATTCAAAGGTAAATATTTTGTTTTTAATTTTCTAAAATAGCATAAGAATAAAATTCACTATATAGTGGGATTCTTTTACAGAGTGGTGGTGTATTCTACTATATAGTAAATAAATAAAAAAAAAATCAAGCATGTTACGGTTGGAAAGGTAATGTTTATAGCAAAATTATTAGGCGTTTCTGTATAGCACTGTATTGTTACGGGCAGTCGTATTGTTTGCTATCAAGCACGCGACTTGCTCGTTTTGATACTTTAACTCGTTCTTAAGTAAGCAGAATATAAATATAATGTAATATCAGAAATTTCTAAAGAAATACATGTTAACATTTTTCCCCCCAAAAACCGACCAAGAAAAATTATTTGAAATTAGTGGTATCCCAAATTTGTGGGTTACGTTCCTTAGTTGGCAGCACACTATGAGAAAAAGAGTGTTGCCATTATCCTAATAGCGCAGTGGATTTAGTAGTGAACTATAAAACAATTTGATTTGCGCAGATTTTTTTAACTGTTTTCTGAAATTTTTAATATTTAAATTTCTCACAATCAATTTTAAATTAATATAGAAGTATGGTTAGATTTGGTACTGAAAAATAAAAAAAATATTATTATACAAATTCTACTCTTACTTATATAGTTAGCAAATCATATTGAATTAGATAGATCGAAGTCTTAATCATTAGTTTAGAGAAAAAAAAAAAATGAAGAGTTGTGAGATTATAAATTGATATTTGTTATCTATGCTAGAAGTATGACAAAAATCGCCATAGGAAGCAAATGTCAAGTTGCTTTTAAAAATAAAAGAATGTTTAGTATGGTTCGTACATTTCGTTGTTAGCTTTGTTCAAGACGAGTATATATACCACTAACACTATTATTCGGTGTTTTTTTTACTCTTTGTCTGATTTATGAGTCGAGTGTAACTCTTGAATACACAGTACGCAAGAAGTGAAATTAAGTGATTAATTTTATATTGCTTACGTGCATTACAATGGCTAACGAGGAGAAGTACACTCATACTCCACGGTTGGGCGTGCTCGATAATACAGAGCTATTAAAACTCCTGCAAATGAACGATGACGAAAATCAGAAATCGTGTTGGGTTTGCTTTGGTACTGAAGCTGATGACAGTCTAGCTGCATGGGTTCAACCATGCAAATGTAGTGGCACAACGAAGTGGGTAAGTTGAATGTTTTTATGAGAAAGGCAAAATTATATGTGATCTTTTTGTTTCTTGGTGGGTGGAGTTTATGGCCTTATTTTTGATTTAGGAGAAAACTGCGTATATATTTTTAAATATGCTGTCATTAATAACTCCATTTGGGTCATCACAAATTTAGTAAAATAACAATAAACTGAGGGAAGAGCATGGTTATTGTATATACAGGTTTCTTTGGTACTTATCATTATTACATAATTCATATATAAATCAGGTATATGGTACAGGTTCAGGAATAAAAAAAGATAAAAATATATAAATTGTCATTTACTATCATTACAATATAATACATAATAATCATTACCATACCAATTATATTTTAGTTTGACTATAATAATCTAAATTAATTTTTTTTTCTTAGATTTCTCTTTAAAAAGTAGTTGTGGGTTACATTCATATAAATCAACATACATTAAAAAAAAAGTTTTAGATGTGGCATTACTGTATCTTTCCCTACAGCTTTGTCCAGATGAAGGTTATTATAATCTTGTTAAAAATTGTCTTTGTTATTGGTGCAAGATCAATAATAAACAACTTTATCTTGATGGATTGTATTTTATTCATTGCTAATCCATTTCAAGAATCACCATAATCTCTGTCAATCTTTTATGTTTTGTTTCTTCATTTATTACTATATACCTTATTCTTAAATGTTGTTTGTTTACTCTCAGGATGATTTTTGTATGTTTAAAAAGAATTTCTTTATTTTATGAAAGTTAAACTTTAACTTTAAAAGTATAGGAAATTTAAATTTAACGGTGTTATATGTATTTCCTTTAATAAATATTGAAATTTTCTACAATTGCATTAAAAATAAACATGTTAACATGTTTCCCATGAAAATATATGGGTATAGCTTTTGGTTAAATAAGCAAAAATAATCTGCCAAAAATACACTAAAAAAACTGTGTTTTACTGCATTTTTTTAAAATTTATTTGGATGATTATTTTAGTCTCATTAACATTGCTAATTGAATATTTTATTTTAAAATTCCACATTTACATGTAAATTTTTAAATAAATTTACATGTAAATGGCTGAAACACTACTTATTTTTTCATATATGCAATAAGTTTAGGGCAGACCTTTTGTTACTTTGTTAGTGGTCTGTCTAAAATTAATATTATATGAATAATTTATTTTATAATTTCTTTTTTACTGATTTATTATATGTTTGTTACATATTCAAAAGTTCTTTGTTTTTTATTTTGTTAGATATAATTTTTTTAGCCTGTTTCATTATGTTTGTGAGTAATATACATCTCCTTAACATATTAAACACAAGACTTTAGGTGTATATGATAATAATAAGGAGGCTGTTGCCTCTAAACCGCTGAGCAAAAGAAACATTATTTTGTACAAATTATAGTAATGCTGTACTTCCAAGAAATACTTCTGTTTGTATTTACTTTGCACATTGTTATCAGTCTATTGTACAAACGTGTACTAAGAATAATTTTACATTTTATCTATTTACATGTAACATCTTTTTGTAATATTTTAAAATAGTGACACAGTTATAAATTACCAAATATGTCATGGTTTATCAAAATTTACAAAAACTCAGTAGTACTGTTTTATTGTGATTTACAATGTTATTTTTTGTAAGGATGACATTATATGCATTATAGATCTTGATTTTAGGCATATTGTAAGCCAGACCTGAATTATAAAAAACATTCAATTGATATTAATTATCGAAATAAATTCATTTAAGATGATTGAACTAGTTACATTTCCATTAACCAAATAGTTTTTGATATGACATAGTTATTGATACAAAAACATGTTTATAAAAAAAAATGGAAGTAAATTCCATAGAACCAATTAGTTCTATGAATGAAAAAAAGAGACAGAATTACCTTTGTAACATATTTTATTACAGTAACAGTAACCCAAGGTTACTTCATAAAAGATAATCATTGGGGTTCATAACTATGCTAGGGTGAATCACATTATATGCCAGATATTCAGGTGTTATATTATTCCTTACAATGATTTACATCTTTCAACAAATACACTCCTTTACATATAGATATATCTAAAGTGAAGTGTTTTTAATAATCTGATAAGTAATTGGTGTTGACGATATTATCACCAAATAAATTGTTATTCTTAGTTCTGTGTTTGTGCCAATGTTATATTTTGCGTTACATTCATTTGGTATATTGTAGTGTAAATGAATAACATTAAATAAGAGATATAATATAAAATATTTATAAAAAAAAGCAATTATGTTAAAATAATTAGTATTTGCTAATAATTAGTATTAATGTTCAAAAATTTGCACCTTAAGTAAGTATCATTAATGAGGTCTTTGGCCCCCTATAATAATATCTCACTTTCTTTTGCTATCAAAATAACATAATACTTGTACTTTTAAAATAATAGTAGTTATATTTGAGGATTACATTACACTTTTGGGGAATGTAGTTTGTACTTTAGTAAAGATGAAGGAAAATTATTATTAATGCTTCTATAATTTGGTAATTACCTGTAAACCAGGGAAAATAGTTATGTCAACAGCTGTTAAAGGGCATGAGTCTATTTATTATGATAATGATATAAATGCGGTACATTAATTCCCTCTTCCACATTTATTTATACAAAGTATTAAAATGCATCTTTCAATGGTATTTATAATTATTGTTTAAGCCTGAAAATACGGCTAACTCGTCAAATAATGAACCAGTCACAATGGATATAGCAGATGAGAGTCCCATAGTTGTTAGTCAGATTGATGAGGTTTGTATTAATTTTTTTTGTATTTATCAATTTTTCATATTTGACACTTAAATTTAAAGTAAATTATATTTTTTAGGAACCCGAAGAGATTAATGACGTATCCCAAGAGATAAATCAGAGTGCATCTTACCTATCTCAGAGTTTTGATAGCAACAACCCTCATTTAAAGCTGCAAATATCATCTCCATTGAACCGTAAATAGAATTTTAATATAAGAATATCAGAATAATTGAAACTTATTTTTATAAAGTAAGATGTTAAACTTTTATGAATAATGTTTAATAATTGCAAATTTTTTGTCAGGTTTCTCAACAAATAATTATGATGAAAGTGGAAGTAATGATGGTATACAGATGGCAATGGTAGAGAATCCAGTGTCACTACTTGATGATATCAGCGAGCTCGAAGTAAAAAAAATGTCAGAGAAAATTATCCAACAGCGTGAAAAGCATATATTGGAGATGAGGAAACTGGAACTAGAAATCGAAATTTTAGATATAAAACAGAATAATTCCTCAATTAACCAAGAATTTTAATTTCGTAAAGCATTCGTTTGTCTCGCATTTATTTATAGATATATGTAACGTAGTTTTGGAAATGTAGACAATTCCATTTTAGCGATTTTTATCTCAATCTATTAAATAATTAGATATTAACTAAACTCTGTTATGATTATAATTCCTATTTGCTGTAAATTGTTTTCCTTCCTTGTAATATCACAAATCAATATCTAAGTAATCGGGTCTAAATTGAAACGGACTGTTTAATTTTTTTTGTCATATACATAGCATGTCTAAGGGTTAGACTTGTTTGAAGTCAGTTCACAATGTCATAAACAGTGTTCAGAATCTTTTTCCAGCATTCAGTTATTCTTTGCGCAAAAAATTCTGTCTCTTTCATGACCTTCATTGCCTCTTCATTGTATTGTTCTTCCTTAGTTAATTTTATTAAAAATGTCAATAAAATAAGGATTGACTTCAAAACCATATACCCAAAAAGTCAATTTCCACAAAATGTTTAATCCTCAAACTATGTAAAAATTCAAATCTTTAAACATATTTTATTACACTTAAGTTAAACATATACACTTGTATTTTAATTAAAAAAAAATTTGCTTTCTTAAAAGTAGTGAATGCATCTAGGGGAAATAAAAATAAAAATTTATATAATGAAATAATGTAATCATTTTGTATTAAGTGCACAATATATTGTATGAACTATGCCTAAAACCAGATACAAGGAATGTAATGTCATTCATCATATGAAAGGATATAATTGTTAAAAATGAATTGATTCAGTTGTTTGACAAATGTTATAAATAATGGACAAGTGTTGATACAAGTAAACCAAGATCTGCAGTCTATCGGAGGAAGAATCCAGGACTGAATCAAATGCAGTGAGGAGTGGGGAAGTGGATCCTGTCATAACATAAGACAAATGCTAAGAAGAAGAATGTAATAATTTATTTTATTTTGTCAAGTTAACTAGCAGTAGTAAAAACCAATCAACAATAAGGAACTTCAAACAATTATTGGTATATGGAAACAGTCAATGGCCAAGCTGTAGTGTGCTTTGTTCCAGTTTGAAGAACAATGTCCCTAGCATAATTACTGGGCATAGAAATATACCATTTCACATTGCTTGTTGACGAGCAATCTGTTTATAAGCGTATGCGGATTATAGAGCTAAGAAGTTTAGTGCTTGTGAAGTTTAAAATAGTGCCTGTGCCCCAATGTGTTGTTATCACTGGCCCAGTAGGTAGTACATCTTGTTACTTAACTTTCCAAAAAACCCCCATGCAGATTAATACAGTGAAGTGTAGTCCTCACATCAGACGACTTCCAAGGCTTAAAGTGTTCATGTCCAAATGCAGTGTCAGTACCTTGGGGTCTATAAAACCCAGGTGTCATCAAAATTACTTGTCGAAATATAATTGAATAATAAGTGTTTGGAAATAAAGGCAACGCTAAAATATAATGGGTCGAAAATATCCTATAAGGCCCAAAGAACTGAATGTACCATTTTATTCCTATTTCATCTCACAAAGACTAAAGTTTCATTTTGCTATCACTTACACCCTATGTACAAGTTTGATATATTGAAACAATTGAATTTTGTCGTTTATAATTATGTCATGGCTTACAAGGTAGTGTTTGGTACAGCAGATAAAATAATTTTCAATGGCTAAAGTCATACATTTTGTGCAATACCTTCGATGCATATAGGCAGATAAACATTTTGATAAGATATAATTACATATATTGGTTATTTTTGTTTGTACCTTAACAGCTGTGCATTTGTATTTGGTTTATTTATTGTATTTTGAAATATTATTGGTGGTTTTCCAATTCAGAGAATCTGGATTTGGAAATTGAATTTGGAGTTGTGTATATCTGATCTGTCTCTCAAGTAGTAAGGTATCTTTTTAAAAGAAAAAAAGGTAAGGCGTTCTTGAAAGCCTCCACTGCCATTAAAGTAATTGTCTTACTGATTTGCCGAGTTATCAGAAGTAAGAAACGAGACATGTATTGAACAATTGTTCGTCTTATTGGGACAGATACCTAAGTCATTATGAAAGTTTAATTTTCCTTTTCTAATTTTTAAACTACTTGACTCGGCGCTGGGGTCTCATATGCCTAAGACGTATATCTTTAATGTCTATGTTGTGTTTCGTGTATTCCTATGCCCGGTAAGTTTGTGAAAATATTACGCTTCGAAGCACCTCAGTAGTGCTTGCATATGACTTATTAATGATATAACTGGCCGTATATATGGTACTTCCATTGACTCTGCCAGTATTAAAGTTACTCCTTACATTGTTGTGTATCATAAGTCATATAGTGGTCAAAATTTGACCGCAATTAATTGACGTTCGACCTTTTTCGAGTTTCTCGTCGAGTAGAATTCATTTTTATCTTTATAATCATATCATAAAATATATATTTCTTTAATATGTATATATTTTTCACTTCGGCATTTATGACATGGCAACTTGTTTGTGACAATAACACTGTGAATAATTCATCTTTTATTTCATTTATCTTTTTTCTTTTTTCTGTATACATCTTATATATTGAAATGAATGTTCCTATGTTCTCTATGTGTGTCTAAACTAGTGTAGTGGCAAGTTGTCTTGCGTGCGCCCACAAACGGTCTCGGATGCAAAAAGGAAAATTCAAGTTTTTTTTTTCTCTGTGAAAATGGTCAACACCATTATCAGTATTCCAGCGCATGTCGGGAACAGCTAGCCGTGCATCATCATAACATCAGCTTTCCGCACTCCTTCCACATACAAACTGTAACAATGTCGAGCGTGCATGCTGTTGTATGTTTCGAATTTTACGAAAGATTTACTTTTGCCTTTGCCTTCGTAAATGGGTTGGTCGTTTGCAGGTCCACCAGAGCTGCCTGCAGCGTTGGGTCGACGAGAAGCAGCGCGACAACATCAGCCGGAAAGTGCTCTGTCCCCAGTGCAAGGCGGAGTATATAGTGGTGTTCCCGTCGATGGGGGCTTTTGTGGCGTTGTTGGACGCCCTCGAGGAGATCACGCACAAGATCAGCCCCTTCATAGCGGGCGGCGTGCTCCTCGGTTCCATATACTGGATTGCCATCACTTACGGCGCTGTCACTGTCATGCAGGTCAGTGGACAATAGTCTTCTTTTCATCAGTCGCTATACCTCCAATTCCAAAGGGCGTGCGTGCCTCTAATTACATATAATTAGAGGTGTAGCAACCTCGGTGTTTTCACTATTTATTTATAAAATAAATTTAATTCATAAAATAGCTTATGAATTTTATTTATAGTCAAAGTCAAAGTCAAAATTCTCTATTCAAAATTCGATTTGTTGACAATCACTTTTTGACGTCTATTGATTCTACAACCTGTTCGAAAAAAATCGGTCGGTCCTGAGAAGAACAGGCGAAAGAAACTCGGCGGGCTTGTAACTCTTTTCATATATATATATTTATATATATATATATATATGAAAAGACACATACATTTTTCTCAAGTTGAATCTTGAAATAGCCTGGAGGCGATAATATCATTCCCAAGGTGTGCTGTCTTCAATTAAATCATTTACTGTATAATAACCTTTAGCACACAAACGTCCTTTTACTTTTTTTTTAATTTGGAACTAACTTATAAGGATTAAGAGCGCAGCGTACAGTCAAGTCATATTTCAAAATATTCTTAATCCATGTGTAGTAATGAGACACATGTTCTTATACTATTATGTACACGATATTACCGCGTGACATTAGTTGCTTGATTAAGTCAAACATTGTAGAGTTTCGGGACCAACTATTACGCTGGCCTGATTGATTCGATACCTAGTGCCTAAAAAGATACACATTCCTTTCTAGTACATTTTTATATCTACAAACATTCCTACCAATTAAAAAAGACATGGGATACGTATCAATCTTGGGCGTGTTTGAATGAAAATGAACATACTATTCCAATGTATTGGCTTTCCATTACTCACCGGTTCAGCGCTGAGGGGAAATTGGATTCCGAGTTTATTAACGATCGGTGAAAAAACTTTGCAATGGCAATATACTGTGCGAAATTTTATTGCGGTGTCTATAAAAAAAACTTATAAAGCACAGTTGTCATAAACATTTGTGAAGATTTATCTCTGTGTGTGTTTATCTCTCGACAGTCACAATTGATGATAAGCAAATTTAACGGTTAGAGGACTGACTGTCTGACGGAACTAAAACTGACTCACTGTTCAGCCTAGTCACAGACTCATTGCAAGCTAGTTATTCCTTATTGCGTTGTTGTAATAAAAGAATCAGCCTACGTACGTCGAACTACAATAAGCAAGGGCACAGACCACCACTTGGTCCAACTGCGGATTATGATATTTCAAATATCTAAGAAATATTTTTTCTATCGTTTCTTAAATATGCCAGTTTCTTCAGGATGTTTTCCTTTACTGCTGAGCACGCGGTAAATCTATCTTAAAATTGTTATATACAACAAAGGGAGGGAGGAGAAGAGTGGGGCCGCGAAAGAGAGGGAGGGAGGAGGGGAGTGGGACGAGAGAGAGAGAGAGAGAGGGAGGGAGGAGTTCGAGGCAGAGATAGGGAAGGGAGTGAGAGAAGGGGACGGACGGGCCACCGGCCACCTCACTCATATTAACGTTTATAACAGTTTAAACTTTAATTTTCCAATTAAGTGTACAAAAGGTCTTCGCTTGATAGAAGAGGATCATTCAATATTCGAACATAGTTAACTTACAATTTAATATATCTTTGAGAGCACTAGAGCGTTACATATATAATTAAAATAGTAATACATTAGAAACATGGTCATGGGGTAATCATAGAAAACATAAAATCGTGATATAATTATAAATTACATTATATTAATTGCAACATTAAAAAATATATAAATTTGTAATCACTTTGTTCAATTTATTATTTTATTTGAAACATTCAGTTTTATATTTTTTAGGTTATATCTAGAAAGTCTTTGTTATTTTTAATTAAACTATGTTATCATTTCTGGTTACGGTGATGTATCATAAACAGGCAAACTTGTTAAAAAAATCCTACATACGTCGTCTTCTACAATACCAGTTGATATAAACAATTTTGTCGCAATATAAAAGAAAAAAACTTTTGATATACAACTTCGAAATTTCTAATCGACACACGCTTTGATGAAAGAGGTTCCATGACTAAGGCTTCTCTCACACTTAAAGGTACAATAGTAAAATACGAAGGCAAAATTCGACGAAATCAATAAGAATCCGTAAAAAGTAGTTACAAAGAGAAATTAATAAAAGCGAACGCTTAAAGAAGTAAAGGTAAATAAAAGGCTGTCATGTATTGTTTCATGGCGAGACGAAAGATTTCTTTTTAGAAGTTTATTCATCTACATTTTTGGGAGCTAAATAGTAATGGATTTAAAAAGATCACATTCATAGTTCACTCACACATTTTTTAATATCTCTTATCGTGAGATAGAAATATCTTCTTTTATAAGGGCGTTTTCACATGGACGCCCAAGTCACGAACAATTTATACTAGTATGTAGGACATACAACTATTTATGCCGGGTGGGAATCGAATCCAGGACTAGCGATACCGAAGCCAATAGCTACGCAACTGTGCTAAACGGGTCATCATATATTCACTTATACTTACGGAACACCAAACGCTCTTTTGTTCTGTCGAGAAAATTAACCTGCGAACACCATATTCAAAGTCAGTCAGTCGGAGGCGTAGTTTCTTTATTTCTGAATCCTTTGCTGGGGTTTGTGAGAATTATTTTACTTAAAATTTTCTTCCCTTTCATTTCAGCGACTTGGTTCGTAAGTTGTAGTTGGGGTTGAGTTGAAAATGTTAATTTAATAACTTTGAAATTGTTTCATAACTGTCGAGCTTTAATTTATATATGATTTTCTAAAGATTTTCCTTTTTTTTAGTACATAACGTAACGGTATTAAACGGAATGAAAGAAACAGTAAGAACTGCCAAAATCCGGTTGGTAGTTACGGATAAATGCATGGAGCAATATACATACGTATACAAACATACAAATACCCGCTAAGAAAATTATATATATTTGTTCGAATGTCCTAAAAGATTATCATATGTAATTATCAGTAGTTAAAAACAGTTAGCTGTATTTCTCACTGATAATATTTAACATATATGTTCATTCATATACATTTTCATATACGGAATAAATGACAAACTTATAAAAAACAAATTTGTGATGACTTAAGTTATTTATATCATTTTCAATACTATAGAATATTACGTGTCAAATTGAAAACCTCCCGATCCTGAAATAAGCTGGGCTTGCAGAGAAGTGTGTAACTCAACTCCAGAGACAGGAACAGCATTCTAGACTTAATACCTTAATACCATCATGGAGACAGAGCTTTATGAGAGATAATTTAATTTACCCTAAAGGTGACCAAGTAATTAAATGTCGCTCTATAGGCCTCCGTCAAGAATTCCGATCTGGGCCTACCTACTTGAATTTCTTTTACCTATTTCAGATTTGAAATATTTATCCACTCATGCTAAAATCTGATTCAGGTTTAGAAATAAACAAATCTAAATATTTTTCTGTTATTTTTTAAATGATGCCCAGGCAATTTAACCGGAAATATGCATACATAACCTTATATATGCGATAATGAGTTTATTGGCAACAAAACAATATAAGCAATACGTTTAGTATACTGGAAATATATAGTTCTCTTATCTCTAAGATTTAGGTTATAATTTTGTATGATAACTTAATAAGGCTCAACAACTAATTTTAATAGAATATAAAATTTAAATATGTTTTAAATTTAAAGTAAAAACATAAACATCATATTATATTAGTTTAGAGTAAAATATTAATATGACTGAGAGTACAGAGTTAATTTCATCATAACATATTCATCGTAACGCAATATTTAAGCCGCTTGTTATGGCAATAATAAAGAGTGTTGCTCATTTCTAAAATTAAGAATGAGCCTATTTAGAAATGACTCAATTCCCGCTTCAATACAATATCAATGTTTACCAATGAGTTTCTTATATTGGAATATTGATCTCCCGGAGCGATATCTGAAACGGACTCCTGGGGATAACCTCCAGTGCAATTTATAATCTAGGTTGCGTTATTATTATAAACCAGTGTCCGCACTGACGATTGAACGCCAAACGATGAAATAAACTTTAAGAAACAAATGATGTGCAAATTTCATGTATACTATTAATAATTTGTTGCCCGAATAGCTGTCAAAACAGAATTGGTATTTAAATCCGTGAAATAAAATATGTTATACAAGTTAAATCTATTGGTTCTATGTATTATTATAAGGCTGCAATGTTTTTGTTTTTACTACATACACTTTACAAAGCAACATTCAACATTCCGTATTTGTGGGACTAGCTTTTTGAACGAAAGATTGAATTTTAGCTGTTTATTTATCACTTAAAATGTTTAAAATTCATGTATTCTGTTCATTATTATCTTTGGGAAAAATGGAAAAATTATAAAAAAAATAACTTATCGGTTATGACTTTTTAAGTAGATATTTTTATGTGTCATTTAAAAGGGAAAAGCACTGGCCGGTCCTTTTGGAGTTCTCCATCCAGAAAAATTGTGAAATTCAAAATCGGGAGGAACGTTCAATATCGATTAAAATGGCCCAATACTATGCCATTTACGTTACCTTATTTTATTTTTACGATTAAAGAAAAAATTAAGCAGTAACACTTTAGTAATAGACTAAAACTGTATTTCATAAAGAAAATGATGTCATGGCTCTTTGGTGCAAATAAATACTCGAGCAGGTTGTGCCGTTGTTAAAATGCAAATTTAAAGTACTAATAAACTTGAATGTAAAAATGTTTTGTTAAGGTAAAAATAAGCGTACAAGTATGAGATATTATTAAATCTCAGGTTCTTTTGATGTTGGTATTTGTTCGGGTGAAAAAGTTTGGTACAAGCGAAAGCAATATTCACATTGTACTGCCTTTTCTACTATTTGCGTATTTATAATTTTAAAGTCAGCTATACATTTTTTTAAATTTATATATGCTTTATTGTATAACTTATTAACAAGTTATAAAGGCGGACTTATAATGGTACTCGACGTTGTTCATTTATATACGCGAAACAGGACAGAGACATCTCTGTTAAGTATATAATAATAAAATATACTACATAAATATATTGGAGCTTTTATTATCGAATACCCTTTCTGGACGGATAGAGTATGATGTACTCTAATTAAATAGTAATGAGGAGGCTAATTTCGAAACAACGAAATTCACTTATACAGATGCCTGCAATGATTCAAGAATCTCACTAGAATTGTGGATTGATGACCGTTTGGCACAGATGCTAAGCTATTGGCTTCGGCGTCGCAAGTCGTGGGTTCGATTCCCAGTCGGAGCAAATATTTGTACGAACTATAAATATTTATTTCGGATCTGGGCGTCTGTCCGTGTAAAATTTATATATGTAAAACGCCCTTACAACACAAGATATTTCTATCTTACAATAGGGGCGGCGTTTAAAAAAAAACTAAATAGTCTAGTTGAACGAATCATATAGAACAATTCGTCGGTCTGATGGACCACTCCCCTCTCATCGCCCCTCCCCTCCATATTCCCATTTTAAAAGTTGGTAACGCATTCGCAATTTCTTTAATGTTGCCAATAATCGCTTCGCTATACTCTTGTGGCTAATACCAAAGCTAAACGATAATAATTTGATTTTTACACAAGACTGCCTTCCACTGAACCCTTAACATCGAAGGCAGTAAACCGCTCAAGTCAAATTTTATTACCGGAATCTACTTTGTAAAAAATTGTGTACTTAAATTTTATCAACAGAAACGATAGGATTACACCGTTAAAATGCGAAATCGTAGCCAGTCAAAGGAAAATAGACTTAGTATGAACCTGTTAGAATACCTTTCACTCTGTGTCGAGTGACTAGTAAAGTTCCAAAGTTAAGCTCATCCAGGATGCTATTTTAAGTTATTGTACATAAAGTTAAGTCAAGTTTTACTAATGAACCCGGAAATTAACATATCCAAGGACCAATTATTTTAGATATATTCTAGACAAAAACCATTTTACACAAACGATAACGAAGACATTCCTTAAAACAAATGATTTTATATGTTTAGTTTAAAACATATAAAATCATTTGTTTCACATCCCATGCCTTTTGATGGTGGCGAAAAA
Source organism: Eurytides lysithous rurik (assembly GCA_018247575.1). Taxonomy (NCBI): domain Eukaryota; kingdom Metazoa; phylum Arthropoda; class Insecta; order Lepidoptera; family Papilionidae; genus Eurytides; species Eurytides lysithous. The sequence goes on from DWHO01000672.1 coordinate 18,161, forward strand.
GCTCTATTAAACGTGGCCTGGTCTTCCACGGTGAAGCCAAGAAAAACCCATATGAGGCCGGTCCATGTTGCAGAGCTGGCTAGAGGGAACGCTCCGAGTGGGTTATGGGAGTCCACTTTGGATTCGATTTACAAAGTAACGAGTAAGCCGTGGGTCTGGTGATATAAGACACGTCTACAAATTGGATGTCGTGGATTCGAATCTCGCGGAGGAAAATGAATTCGTGTTGTCGTTTCTTAGTCTCTACATTACGGGCTGATCATCCGATTGCTTGAAAAGTAAGATGATCCATGCGTCGGATTGACTTGAAA
>DWHO01000673.1:0-18456 GCA_018247575.1 Eurytides lysithous rurik
TGATTTTTGAACTTATCTATTTCTCTAGGTGCCGGCAAATTTTGAAATCGTTAAAAGTGTGCCGCGACAAAAAAAAAAGGTTGAGAATCACTGGTCTATGATATAGCTAAATAAACGTACAATACTGCTAACAGATAGGTTTTAATTTGCAGGTGGTTACAGTTAAGAGATTGTGCCTGAACAAGTTACCACCAGTATTAGTAATTCAACTTAAGAGATTCGAATATGACTTTGAAAAGGTTTGCGCAATTAAATTCAATGATTATTTCGAGTTTCCTCGTGAATTGGATGTCGAACCGTATACAGGCATGTATTTACAATGAATATACAGTTTATTCAATAATAAATATGTGTGATAAATTATAATTAATCTTTCAAGAAAATGTATAACTTCTTTAATTTTTTAGCGTGGGGCTTGGCTCGTGCCGAAGGTGATGCTACATTGTGGGAAGGGGGCGAGGAGAGGACTGAGACTCATTACCAGCTCAGCGGAATTGTTGTACATTCTGGACAAGCTTCTGGTGGCCACTACTACTCATATGTGCTGCTAAGGTTGGTGTATATTTAATATGTTCTCGTTTGAATAATAGTTTGATTGTTTTACGTTATACAGGTTGAAAATTAGGTATAGCGCCAAGCTAACCTAACGAGTCTAGTGCTTTTGATAAAAAGTAAAAAAATGTTTTCCTCCTATATGCAATGTATGTAACGTAAGTAACGTCCGCGTATTATCGTCCAGATAAACAAACACTACTTATTTACAATGATTCGCTAAAATTATTTACATAAATTTGTGATATTACTTATAAAATTAAGGGGGTATGGGTAATGGTGCAAAGGTCACGCGTCAATTAACTTCGATATCTATGCGCGGGTGCCCGTACATAAACATATAGATAATTAGGTCAAATTTCAAGTACCTATTTTTTGTTTCATATCAGAATCGAGTATCGAAAAACCATGCTTCAATATGTCCTTCCACCAGTCCGACTGTATATTTTAAAAAAAATTTTGTAATATTTCCGTCTATTGATTTCATTTATTTATGCTTTATTGCAAAAACAACTATAAGAAACACAAATAGAGGACTATAAAGATTGGCGGGTTTAATGATGTTAGGCATACTGTCCTAAGCAATACAATGGAGCACGAGGCATGCAAGCAATGGTGAGCAAATTGATACAATGGCAGTTGCGTCCTGCGGTGGACCCACACAGCTGATTCCGTTGATGCATGAACAGGCTGCTTGGAGCCAAGAAATATGGTCATTTTGACATTTGAGCATGCATTAGTCGAACCGCAAGTTGACTTGCCCTGATCGTCTCAGAATTAAATCTGCGTTGTCAGGGATAACGGCTCCGAAGGCGGTCGCTGGGTGAAGATGGACGACGGGGACGTATCCGAGTGCGCCATGCACGACGACGAGGAGATGAAGGCGCAGTGCTTCGGCGGCGAATACATGAGCGAGGTGAAACATTGATTTCGTTCGTTAGTTCTCTTTTATTTGCTATTATGACTTGATAATATATTTTATCGCTTCAGTTTACTTAGGTTTAGGTACGATTAAAATTTTCTTTTTTAAAATTTGTACACACGAATTATTTTAGTGAGGTTTTAAAATAGAAAATTTTTTAGTTTGTAGTGTAGTGTTAGGTTACTTACGAGTTGTGCGAATTTTTAACTGTATCTCTCACTTTAGATTATTTCGAGGTGGTCAAGAGAAGATTACTCCTCCCTTATGCTTTCTGAAACTGGTCTAAAAATGGTTTCTTTAACAATTGAATCAAAGAAAATAATAAAACTGACTTTAAATAAATCTAACAATACATATTTTATACGCATTTTAATTATTTTTACACGCATTTTAATCAATAAAGGAAATCATCAAAATAGCTAGACGATTTGCGAAGATGTCTACGTGTTATTGAGTTTTATCAGGACCTCCTTTTTTATCAAGGTTTTTGTAATATTGAACGTCTGGTTTCAAACGATATACCTAGTCTAGCCATAAGTTCTGTTACAAAGAAAATATCCGATAATTTCTAAAAGTAATACAAGTCGGTATGTAGAAGGCTGATCGTTTACCAAAAATTCTAGTCATAGATGGCCTTTGTACAGCTTTATATACGATTCACCATATGACTCAAATTGTGATGTTTCAGGTGTTCGATTCCACCATAAAGCGAGTTTCATACAAGCGCCAGAAGAGGTGGTGGAACGCTTATATGTTATTCTATACGAGGAAAGATACCATTGAAACATCTGCACTGGAAGAGTCAATGAAAAATATGACACTCAAGTGAGTAAATTTGAGTGTGTTTTAATTTAAAATATGTCAATGCTATAATGTCGTATGTATAGATTTTTAAATGTTTATTAACAGATAAAATAGTTTTCCTTTCAATCATTAGATCTTGAACGTTTTTATTTTGTTTCATTTCCTTAACAGAGAAAGCGCCGTGCCGAAGCCCATTTGGCAATCAGTGCGGCGCAGTAACATCGCGTTCTGTCACAATCAAGATCAGTTCAGTTTGGAGCATTTCAACTTCATGAAAAAGTTGTGCTGCATGCGTCTTCAAGTCATGCCTGGATCACAGAGCGCTGTATGGGTAAGATTATCACTTTGAAAATTCTATTTCACTCTGTCATGTTTGAATTGAACCGGTTGTTTTATTTTATTTTCAAGGGCCCCGAACACGAGGAGATGTCAATGCTCGCGGTGCAATTGGCAACTAAATTCCTTTTCCAAGTCGGATTTCATACAAAGAAAACATTACGTGGCCCTGCGTCAGACTGGTATGTGAATTTGTTATGGAAAAGGTTTCGCTGACCTGTTGCAATATTGAATTCCATTATTACCGAGATTTTCTCTTTCTAGGCATGATATTTTGTGTCAACACTTGAGATGCTCACAAGCTGTTCGAATCTGGTTTGCCATCGATCTCTTCAAGCATCCCTACAGGTAATGCTATTTTAAATTATGCTTAAATGGTGATGTTGGATGCTCAAATACAAACGTTTTAATATGTTCTTAATATTTTTAGGTTATGCGATTATCTTCTATCGTGCCCATCGGCCGAAGTTCGGATTGTATTTATGAAGATCATCGTGTTTTTGGCTCACTTCTCAATTCAAGATTCACCAGGTAAGTCAGATTACACAAATATTCGTTAAAGTCAACACAAATAAACCTTATTCATCCTTCAGACAAACTATACTGAAGTTGTAAATTTTTCTATTTTTAAGTAAATGTTAAACAATGATCAAATTTGATGACCGTACTTTGATGCAGGTGGGTTCGATTACCACCTGGGGCAAATATTTGTACGAAATACAAATATTTGTCTCGGCTCTGGGCGTTTGTCCGTGTAAAATTTATGTATGTTAAACGCCCTTATAACAGAAGATATTTCTATCTTGGGGCAGCATTTTTTTTAAATGTATGTAAATGAAGGTTACCTATGTATTATAAGGACCACCATTATAATACATAGGTGACCTTTGGTCCTTACACGTAAAAATGGCGTTTTGTCGAACTTGCCCACTTTGATTTTTAATATCTGGCCTTTGTTTCGGAATACTAAATTGAAATTTAACCTTGTTTTCGCACTATTCGAATTTTTTGATATACGTTCTGTTCACGAGAAGGAAGTTTCATAATATTCCGTTACTTACGAATGTGAGGTTCACCGTCTATTCTTGAGGTGTTATTGAGTGATTGAATGCAGTGAGCAGCGGCTGGGGCTCGTGGGCGTCTCGCGAGGAGGCGACCTCGCTGTCGGACCAGGTGGTGTGCGCGGCGCGGGCGCTGGCCGCCCCGCACCACGCCGACGCGCACACGCACCGCCACCTGCCGCTGCTCTTCAACCTCTTCCACGCCTACGCGGCGCTCGGCTACAACGAGAAGCAGCAGCTACTCCGCGTGAGTTGTTTGTCATTAGGAGAAACTGATAATTGACGCGCGAATATTCGCATCATGAGTAGCGTTATCGAAGGCTCGATCCCAGATAAAAATTCACACACACACACGTTTTTTTTTATTGATTAGACTGACAAACGAGCTAGCGGCTCACCTGTTGGTAAGTAATTACCGCCGCCCATGGACATTTGCAACTTTACAGAGCTATCAAATGCGTTGCCAGCCTTTAAGGAGGGAATTTTGGGGGAGGGAGAAGAAAAAGAGCGGAAGGGGGTGCGATGGACGAAGAGGTAGGAAAGGGAGGGAGGAAGGGGGAGGGGATTGGGCCACCGGCCATAGCACTCATCGGACGAAACGTGGAAGCATAAACACTTCCATGCCGATTTTTTGTGAGGTCGTAGTACTTATCCGGTTCGAACCGGCCTATTCAGTAACGGGAGCAGCTGCGTGGCTCTACCACCGTATAAACCATATATATATGTATATTCAAGGTCCGCAAAGATCATCCGGACATCGCCAGGTGCTCTTCGCGTTTCGAACCATATCTCCTTTCTCCTCCATGGAACTCGAACGCTCAGGCGGAAGAGAAAACTCTACCCCGTCGCTTTGTTTTTTTGTTTTATATACAACAAAAAAAATTCACCTCTTATTAAAACAGTTTGCATTTTCAGGTGTATATTTAAAGTGACAAGCCGGGCAAGCTATGCGCTGATGGTGAGCAACACTTCTGCCCATAACAACACAGTACCACACAAAACATACTTGGCTCGTAACCCAGAGATCAAGCAATTTATAACTCTATGCCCAGTAATTACGCTGACAATATTGGCCTTCAAACCGAATAGCAAAGCCTGCATATTACAAAAATATTCGAAAAGCAAAGCGTATACATTATTGCTTTTCGGTAGTGTATATGGCAATACAGTAGTTCCACCACCAGGTGGACACTGCAGAGATTATAGAAAAACTTATTATATTGTAGGTTGTTGCTCCTACTACATCTGTAGTTCAAACATCTTCGACATCTTTGTGATCATACTAGGCACTTGTAAAGCAATAACTTTATCACCTCTCTTTTTATTGCAGTTGAAAATTTTGGACATCGTATTGACCATCTGCATGGACGACTCTTCTACGGCGATGGGAAAATATCAGTACCCTGAGTCAGCTAAAATTCATCAGGTATGTTAAAAAATTATAAACTTGGCATAATTAATTAAACTCCGTTTTGTTTTATCTTCAGGCCCAAACGTTAATTACAATGGAAATATTTTTCGTCATGAACAATCGACTAAATTCTAGCTTTATTTGATACTTAAAAAAATAAGCAGAAAAGATTTTTTTTTTTTTTTAAGACAGCGAAATAGTTATTCTTTATCGCGGCGTCCTTATTATGGTTATCAGGTCTCATTTCGTCAGGCCATATACGGCTGGTTATTGTGTCTACTGCATTAATACCAGAAACTAATGTAAGTTATGTGCCTGTTTGTAATTATCAAATCGATACTGTACTGCACCACATTGATCAGTAATAACTACGAAGTTTTACCACAATATTTATTAATTTAAAATAACTTAATTACTTATTAATATGAGCGCCCTTTCACAGACTCTATTTCCCTTAGATGAATGCTTCTCCTGTCTATATTGAGGGCACTTAAGGATTTCTTTTGCCACTGCAATAAAAGCTTTTTTTTTTTAATTCAACAATTATAATCATAAGGGGACATTGCATCGCAGGTGGTTTGCGTTCTGGCGCGCTGCTGCGACGTGAGCGTGCGTTGCCAGTCGGCGAACGCGACGGAGACCGTGCTCCCGAACCCGTACGCCGAGCCGCAGCCCGCCCACCTCGCGCACGTCGCGCGCCCCGCGCTCTCCGCCGTCGCCGCCGACGTCCTCTACAACAGGACCGGGTGAGCGTTCAAATTGCACCGTCCGACAATAGATTGACCAACTGCGTGGCAACAGTGGCGGTACTTCCATACAAGCCCAAAAGCCCGTCTTGCCCCACTAAAGAGTAAAATTTATACTTTTTAATTAGCACATGATTCCCGCATCGCTCATTTAAAATAAATTATTCGGGAATTATGTGCTAATTAAGATTTATATATTTTTACTCCTTAGTAGTGTAAGCTGGGCTTGTATGGTAGTACCGCCACTCCATGGAAAATTTATTAGTGTGTACATACTTCTGCGTCAAGGCGGAACGCTTGTCTAACACCTGTAACAAAGTTTATCTGTCTGCTCATCACTACTGCAACAGGCTTTAATGTCAACTGTGACTGAATCTGGTAGTGTTCGTAATATTAGAAGTTTAAAAATACTAATAACGCCCAAGTCGTGGGGAATTTAACCGGGTCAAAATTCCTAATCGTCTCTTTCACCAATTAAGGATATACATGAAGAAGCTGACGGAAGAATGCTGCGGCTGTGAGGAGGGCGTGCGTCTGCTGCAGTTCCTGTGTTGGGAGCACGCGGGCTGGTCGCGGGCCGCGCTGGCCGAGTTGCTATGGCAGATGGCCTACGCATATTGCCACGAGCTACGGCGGCACGCCGACGTGCTAACCTCACTCCTGCTCATGGAGGACAGTTGGCAACATCACCGAATACACAACGCTATCAAGGTGGGTACTATTCGCAAAAGGCGTTAGTAAACTAAGTCAAAAACGCGTCATACGTTGCCAGGCATTACATTTAAAAGTCGTAGTTATTCTTATTAGAAGCATAATAATTAATTAATTTAAAAAAAGACAAGCTGTTAATATGTTAAGCATAAGTAAATGACTTGCCAATTTGTTATCGCTGTGTACGCTTATTTCTGTGTAAACTCACGATAAGGATATTAATTTTGAAGCGTTTGTTTAGGTTTGTTGCAATTATATGTAGCTAACACAAAGCACGTAAAACTTTTGTTTTGATTTGATTACCCAAAAATTGGATTGTCCGTGTATATTTTAACGAGTAATTTTAATCCGTTTCGTGGATCTATTTGGGGCTTTGAGTACAGTACAAACATCGATTAGATCTCTGCGACTCGATGGTTCGTCGAGCCACTCGGAAGGCTTGGCAATAAATTAATTTTGATTTATATTTTAGGGTATATCGGACGAGCGGCCCGGGCTACTCGAGACGGCGATGCGTTCGCGCGGCCACTACCAGAAGCGGGCGTACGCTTGCATGAAGCTACTGGTGGGCGTGATGTGCCGCACCCCGCTGGCCGTGCGCGCCATCCACGCGCACCCGGACCTGCGCCGCCGCTGGCGGCAGCTGCTCTCCTGGCTCCAGGATGAGCTCGATCGCGTGCGTTTTCATATGGATATCTTTGTATTGTTTCAAGGAAATAATTTGAACTGATTTGAGCGATCGCTTAGCGGCCGATTTCGACCAAGCAGTCTTTCTTTAGAGTCCTTTTTTATAATTGAATTATATAGTTTTCTTACTAAGACATTTATGATTTGACAAATAAAGTGTTTGATATTAGTAGTATAAACTTGAACAATGAAGGAATTAGCTTATGTAATTTAATATATATTTTATGAATAACATAAAAGTAATGTCCACATAACTATAACTAAACTATAATTCTGCCAAATTTCATTATTCTCCGCAAGCGGGCCGCAAGGGCTGTTAAAGGGGTCTAAAGTTTTCTCTTTGCATATTAATGTATAGATAAATAAAAAAATTATAATATAAAAGTTCAAGATTGAAAGTCGCATTTAAACGAGTTTTCTTTGTGTTAGTTTAGTGATCTATAATATCTACCAATTGGTTTCTAAAGGCGATAGTGGGTCATAATATGTTCATACATTAGATATAGTGACATATTATTGTGAGATCTTAATAAACCTCTTACCATTGACAGAAAGTCTAGTACTTGATGACTTTAAGATGGAAATCTCTTTTCAGGCAAGATATTGCATTTATTGCGAGCAGTAATGTGCAACTGTGTGTTTTAATTAGAAGGGCAATGTTTCTAGTCAAATTTCAAGTGTATTATTTGAGTATTTTATTGTGTAGTTAGTATTTCCATTGTTGCACATACACAAGTACATGGATTAACTGAAGAATTTGTTCCAGAAGTATGGTCCTGGCGGTTACGGTTCCTACGGCACTTGGTCACCGCCTGGTACTTCAAACGAAACATCTAGCGGTTATTTCTTAGAGCGGAGTAACTCAGCCCGCAAGACACTTGAGAAGTAAGTGTAGTTAATTTGAGTTTATTGGCTTGAATATCCTATATGTCTTTAAAAAAACTGCGTCTTAATCGTGAAGGTTTACCACTAGTTGTATAGACCCGCCAAAAATCGGAGGAGAAAAAAGATTTGCAAATCGGAGGTTGTCGTGGGTTAGAATCCCATGGAGACCAATGACTAAGTCCTATTGTTTCTAAGTTGGTTGAAGGCATTATGGACTGATCTCTCGATTGGTTAAAGTAGGTTTAAAAAAAAAACGTGTTTTTATTCCATAAAAACGGTCTATACCAAATATAAACTATTCAAAACGAGATTGCAATGAAATAATTATTGTTACTTAAAAAGCATTATAAATGCTTTTTTTTTGCATGTTAAATTAAAAGTATAAGTTTTTGGGTGTTAGGGGAACAACATTTGATCCCGGATTAGTGGGTAATATTTATAGGCTGCTACCAACTTTATTCACTCCTTATTCAAAATAATCAGTTCACAAAATACTGTGGTGATAATTCAATGCGTATTTATGAAAATATTGTCGCAATTACAGAGCATACCAGCTGTGTCCAGAGGAGGAGGAGGATGAAGAGGAGACGCGCGATGCGAACGAGGGCTCGGGTTCCGGGGAGGCCGGGGAAGGCAGCGGAGACGAGGAGGATGCGCCCGACGAGGGAGAGCCACCCGTCCGGCGGCTACAGCTCGCTCCCCCCGCCAACGCGCCTGCCCCTACTCCGGCGCCCCCCGCAGGACCCGCTAGTCCAACTCCCGGCGATCCCTACGGCGGCCTCTGAATGACGCGGGCTTCCCGCGACACGTGCCTCTAGTCTGCCCCCTCCGCTCCTCGCGCGTACCCATTTGTTTTGTCGCCCTTGCCCGTCGTTTACGAAACAACGGGCCCACCTATCGCCCTATACGTCGACCTTACGGCCTACCGTAGACGAAAGGCAATGCAACGTGGTCCACGGCGCTCGAATTCATAATTTGAGTGTCGAACTTCATTTGCGTCTATCGTAATTCTATAACTTCTATTACTCACAAAGTGCGTTTCTCGCAAACATTGTCTATCATCTATTGTAGGTGTAGAGGGTTCCTTTCTGATCATCGCGTCAAGCTTAAGGCCGTCTGTAATATGTCACTACATTAAAGTAAAGGACGATATGACCCCATGCCAACAGCAGCCTTTGTTTAGTCTCTGTGTTAAAACCGCAGCTCTGCCATAATTAATACTAACGCTAGGTCCCATGATCGGACGTCCACCTTAAACGTAATGTCGTACGTCACTCGTAGCCCAACTTCCTAATGTACTGACCGTTGTAATGCATTAAATTCACTCGATTGTCCGTTGCAGCAAACGCGTAAATGCTAATATATTAAAGCGTTTAACTCAATATATATTTAGTCTAAAACATTTTTGCTATCAGTACTATCATCACAGATACATTTGGTATACATATATTATTTCCAAGAAACTTTCTGTTTGTGTCCCCATATAACGTCTATTTTACAAGTAATTTTTTTTTGCACTTGGAGATTTTTAGAAGACACTTTTTTTTAAAGAATGTACTCTGCTAAAGGGAATTATAACATATTTTAGTACTTTACAACATGACTTTAAGACTTGATTGAGTGGAGTTTTGAATTGACATACGTGTCTGTGTACGTAGTTTTGTTAGGTTGTTCGCGGCTACGTCGGGTTTACGCTTAGCCGTAGTTTTGTTCTGTGATGTTATCGATATATGTAAAGCTTATTTACGAGGGCATTTATAATTAAGTATTGCGTTGAGAAGTTCATTTCGCAGCCTGTATATTAAAATTTTGCGACCGCGATTCTGTTTGAAACTTTGCGATGGAGCTTTGGCACTGGCGCCCAATTCCGTTAAATCCGTGAAGCTCCATCGAGCTGTAGATTCTTTTGTTTTATTATTTATATGTAACTTAATGTTCCGCTTTAAAAGTACCATAGTATTTATTATTTCTAATTAAGATTAATTCGTAATCTTATCCATTAAGAGAATTTATTTTCTATCTACTTGTAGCATATGGAAATAATTATTATAAGAAAGTTAAATAGAGTGCGCGACTGCAATAATCACAGGTTTTGATACAATTGAATATAAGAAAAACTCCATTTGACTTATTTTATTCGTGGTTTTCATTGAAAATTCGCGATATGACGTATAATATTCATTTTCGCACTTCATATACAGTTAATTTTTAACTTTTGAAAATAAAACACACAGTGACCACTTGAAATAACCTTTTACTAATAAAGTTAATGATATCGTGTGCTAAAATTTTGATCATGTGATTTTTGTCAATGTAAAATAAATAAAATGGACAAGACTGCAGTGCGCTTAAGATTTTTATGTACTTGATTCTTTTAAATAGTTAACAAGTTTATGGGAATAGTGTGTTTCTATAGAGATTTTGTATTTCATGGTTCTTGCACTGTCGTCGGCCGTGAGTAAGTAAAATTCTTTGACATTTTCACCTCATACCCGGTTGTAGTTTTAGACGCTAACTTAAGTGTTAATCAGCTCATTAGAATTCTGGACTTATACTGACTAAATTTAAAATATTATATTTAACTTTATGAGTCATCAAATTTGAGCCTATAATTATATAAGGAAGTTTACATCATTATCATGTCTATTTGCAAAGTATTTCAATATCATCACTTATATTATAGCTATAATGTTAAAATAATTCTATAATTTGTATTAGATGGTATTTATTATTTTGCATTGAAAATGGAAAAATTACATTTTGAAACAAAATAAAGTATCTCTATTCTATTAACTCTTAAATGAATTGTAACAAATATCCTGTACCTGAGTGACTAGCCATCTCACAATAAGTTCTTAATTGATGTTCTTTGTTAATGATGTTTACATAGATTTGAAGTATTATTCAATTTTGGGTCTGCTTAAACTTGACTGAACTTTTTACGTTGTTTAGTATTGGAAATAAAATTGAGATGTTTGTGCTTAGACTCTTTCGAAAATTTTTGTTAATTTTTTTACCATAAGTTTTAATTACACTCCCACTGGGTATACTACTAAAATTTTAAATCAAAATATGTCGTCTAAAATTTCACTTACAATGGATAAGATACGATCAGTAGTTATTTCATCATTCATTTTTACAACAAAAAAAAAGTGGTACACTTTAGTATGCAGTAAGCTATATAAATCAATAACTCTTCCGCATAACCAAGTTGCACTTGGTTTCCTTGATTTACTAATATTTTATGTCTGTTTTTATTTTACTTACTCCTATTTGGTACATTATTCGGGCCTAAGACGAAATAAGCTTAACAGTGTTCTTTTTAAATCTTCTGAATCAATGAATTTGATTACAAATATAGTTATGTAGGTATTATTAGCTAGTCTTACTGAAAATGTTGCCACTCCATCAAAGTTCTGCTTTGTAATATATTTCGTTATTTATTTCTATTTTTTTATGGTTGCATACTTAGAAACACGAGTTTAATAGTGTTAAAATTAGGCAGTTGGGAAAAATATGTAAAATGAATTTGGTAGTTTTCTCATATAGAAAGAAAAATTTAAAATGAGAATTTGTAACTATAATGATAAAGTGTCATCACAATTTAGAATATATATAAAAAGAAGTAACATTTAATAAATATTCCATTATTAAATACATAAAATCTGTAGAACTCCAATCACTTTTTTAAACAAACCACCGCGATATTGTGTAGTGAGCACTTAATCATATATATATGTATATATATACATACAAAAAGTTTTAAATAATGGTCTCGACGACATTGTGCCTTATTTTATTTTTTTTTGCTCAATTCGCTGGCACTTTAACATCGTTTATTTTTTCATAATATGTTACGGTTAAAATGATAACCAAAGCTTATTTTCGAAAATGTTTCGACCAAGGTTAAACTTGACATTAAGGTTTGATTTAATAAATTGCTTGTCATGCTTGTAGGACGAATGAACTTTGTATAGTAATATATTATAATGATTTTTTGATGTCTGGTGCGTTTGCCGTTGTTTGTTATTAACTTATTACCAAAGATGGGTTTGTAGGTTGAAGGAATTTTAAGCGGCCCTTTTTCTTCTTAGCTTAATAAATATAATGTTTTGTATCTTTTATAAAATGCAAAGTTAACAATGTTTTGTTGTTGAAAATAAAATGTGATTGACCTTAGACTTAGATAGGTGAGATAGAAATGGAGTTAAACAAAACAATACACAAACTGCCAAATACCAATGAGGTTTTAAACAAAAGTTTACGAGTTTCAGTACTTTGTAAATATCATTAGAACCATATGGAGTCATATTAATATTACATTATTGCAACAGCAAACGATTCTGTTTGAAACTCGTAAATAATTTTAAAAAATATCAGCGCAGTTCAAAATGGATTACAGTCATGTCTTTCTAAAATGCATCGTTACTACTTGAGCCTAAGCGGTGTAAAATTGTAATTCATGAAATTATTGTAAGACCAGTCGAGTTTTATATAATATTTCTATGGCAAATATGTAACAAAATGGCATTTGACATTATGGAATGCTCTAAAATTGCATTGAAATATAATAATAAAATCAAAAAAATTCAAATATCTCATGTGTTTTACTTAATTTTATTATTTGTTTTTTAAACCTGAACTAATCCGCAGTGGGGCCGCATGGCGGTTTGAGCCCTTATTCTCTCTGTATAAAGGAGGCCTGTGCCCAGCAGTAAGACATATATAGTATTAGATTATACTTACTCTTGTTTATTGGAAACTTCGAATTTTAAGTGTTACCGGCTTAAAATAAAAGTTACACTTATTATTGAACGATTTTGATCATCTAACGTTTACTTGTGATTTTTTAGTTTGTGATTTTAATCGTAAAATAGCTTTATTTTATTATATAAATCACAAGGTACTAGTAAACAAACACTGATTGAAAAGAATAAGCTGTCTCAAAGAAATATTTTGAATAAACCGTACCCAAGCTTTGGCGAACATCGGAGGGAAAATTGGTAAAAAATTACATTTTGCCTTGCGTCCTGGATATGAGGTAATAAACAGAGACATAATCTTTAATACTTCTAATATCCCAGTTATCCTTTGTATATTAGGGTTACTAGCCTTTTTATACTTTCTTAGGAGTTAGATTTCACTCGACGCTATATAAATAATTTTGTTACGTCGAGTGAAAAAAATACAAAAACACCGTTAAGAAATAAAATGGGTCGTTGCCATTTTGAAAAACTACATTTAGTGACCAAGGCTTAGGACTTATTGACTTAATTTCACCGATTATTTCGAAACTAGAATAAACTTATTCGATATAATTCAAGTCACCGTCTCGCAACATATGCCATAAATCATAGCATTGTAAAAGACGGACAAAGCAACACACGTTTACAGATTTTTATACATATAGTTTGTTTTTTTTTCATAATAAAACTAAATATAACAAATTATTATTTGGGTTTTGCGAGTTTTACCAAATTTACATCGCAATAATTCAAAATATGTATTATATGAGCTAAAGTTTTGTGTATATCACAAATTAAGATGCCCTGAGTAAAAAACAATCTTCAAACGTAACATAAATTTGACCTGTGACCTACAAGTATATTGATAAATCATTAGCAAGCCTTGTTATCATCGCTAAATGATATTAAAGCTCATTCTCTTATATTCTTTAGTAGAGTTCAGTTGTCGTGATGGAAAAATATATAAGTGTAAGCGAATTAGAAGAAGCAGCCGCTTCTGTTTTGCCCAAAGCGGCCCGAGATTATTACAAGAGCGGTGCGACAGATGAATATACGTTAAAAGAAAATAAACGCGCTTTTCAAAGGTAGTACAATCCTAAATTGAAATCGTGTACTATTTGCATACTACTAGATTTTAAATAAGCAAGATAAAATTTTTCAGAATGTAATTACTATATATACAACATCGAATTTAGAGAAAAGACTTAAAATTTTGGTAAAAAAAATCATCTACCTTCACAGATTGCGTATTCGACCAAAATGTCTCGTGGGCTTAACTGATTGTAATCTCCGTACAACTGTCCTAGGAGATCATGTTTCTATGCCAGTGGGAATATCGCCTACGGCAATGCAAAGAATGGCTCATCCTGATGGTGAAATAGCGAATGCTAAAGGTACGATATATTATATACGAAATATATATAGTATGAAACTGTTATGATTATATATATATTTTGCATTTGCAATAAAAAAAATTGTTTTTGACTTTTAACTCAGCTGCGGAGAAAGAGGGTGTTATCTTTACTTTGAGCACTATCGCAACAAGTTCCATCGAAGAAATTGCATTAGCAGCGCCTGAAGCAATAAAATGGTTTCAACTTTATATATACAACGACAGGTTAATAACATTTCAAATAACAAACCGTTAAATTGCCTTAACTCCAATTACAAACAACTGTCATTCAGTCAGTAATTTTGTCATATATTCAAAATATTTGTTTGATAAAAAAAATATGACTATAGAGTATCAGAGATCTAAATGGTTAGAATCATCCTTAATCAATACTGTATGGTAAATTCTCATTCTTAATTTAATTTCCATTTTATTTACCTTTAAGAGAAGTAACTAGAAACTTGGTGTTGAGAGCCGAACGAGCCGGTTTTAAAGCAATCGCATTAACAGTGGATACTCCACTTTTTGGATTGAGAAGAGCAGATGTTCGAAATAAATTTACTTTACCCCCGCATTTGAGGTATGTACTTATTTTTAAATAAATAGTAAAAGCTGTCACCTCAGGTGTGGCCCTATGTCAATCGACGTTGACTTTGTTATTGTTAAAATGAAACTACTTAAGTAATTTACAGATTTTATCGTGTTTAATTTGATTTTAAATTCCCGACGTTTCAAACCCTTTAAAAAGTCTATGTTCACGAGTTCGAACCTGAGCAATATAAAATAAAATTAAACGCGTTAAAATCCATTAATTAGTTTCATTTTAACAATGTGTTGTATTCACGTAAATACAAAGAATCATTATTCATATCGTTCACATTTACAACAATTATAATTATTGAGATTAGCGTTATATAACGCCTTATTTTAAATTGATAGCGTTCATTTAGCCGTGATTGACTTATTGTAAAAAACAATCAACATTTTAATATTTTTATTAAATCGATTATCTAACAGTATATGTGTTTGCTTCAAGGCTTGCAAATTTCGAAGGCCACCTTTCTACGAAGATTCATTCTTCGGGCGAAGGAAGTGGCTTAAATACATACGTTAATAATCTTTTCGATAAATCCTTGACCTGGGATGATATAAAATGGTTAAAAAGGTAAAAAATAATTTAATATATCTTAGTAAATTTAAAATGTAACTTACTTCGCAACAAAATGGTACATAAATTTTTGCAGCATTACAAAGTTACCCATTATTGCAAAAGGAATTCTCCGTGGCGATGACGCTCTAAAAGCCGTTCAAGCAGGATGTGCTGCTATTTTGGTTTCAAATCACGGGGCCAGGCAGTTAGATGGAGTGCCGGCAACGGTAAGCACCTGTTAATAATGATTATTTATTAGACTTAGCCCCATTCCACTCACTTGGGTTTTGCTGTTGTTTTTATTTTTTGATTAATTGATTTAAAAGTTACCGAAAGTACCGTTTGCCTCATATGTTTTGCCAATGCCAAATGTAAGTAAATACTAAACATTTTTAAGACGAAGGTGTCCCGATACTCGACGAATGAGAACTAAGAGAAAGTGAAATAAATGCTACAGTATGTGTTCGTGTGTTTATCAGTGTATGTCTATTTTTTTTTTTTTTTTTTTTTAAATTTTGCCCCTATTGTAAGATAAAAAATATCTTGTGTTATAAGGGGTTTTTACATACATAAATTTTACGGAAACAAACCCCCAGATCCGAAAAAAATATTTGTAGTTCGTACAAACATTTGCACCAGGTGGGAATCGAACCCACGACCTGCGACGTATGTATTGCATGTATGTATGCATCAATACATAAATGCAATACATTATACGACCTGCGCATCAGCTGTATTCTTGACACATGTATATAAAAACCCAAGACATTCTTGAAAGTTGTTAATTCCTATCGTTGTTTCGTGGTATTTTATATATTTAACATAAAATACAGCGCAAATAAATTATTCTTACCGGATGTCCTATTACTTCTCGTTGATAGTTTTTTTTGTATATATAAAACATAGGTTTTATCCCTTAATGCAAGCTTTTGACTAAAATTTATTACCTCTTTTTAGATTGAAGCACTTCCTGAAATAGTTCAAGCAGTGAAGAATTACAACGTAGAAGTATACTTGGACGGCGGCGTCACGACAGGCACCGACGTTTACAAAGCTTTGGCCCTCGGTGCTGAAACGGTAAGCGATTGTTTTTTTAATTATCTTTAGATATTATATTATTAAATTTTGCGTTAGCTTATGCATAAATACCACAGTTTAAGTACTATACCCTATAATACGGTGAAATACTAATTAATAATGTCATTTAAATTCTTGAGAAAAAAAAATGTTTGTCTTTTAGTTTAACGCTAATATCCGCGTCTCACATTTGAGTTAATAAAGTTAGTAAATACAAAACTCTATTTAGTTTATAAAGTAATATGTTGTAATAAGAAAATTCAAAGTTATACATGGAATAGATACAGTATAATAATACATGGAATAAACTAAAAAATTGTTTAATTTTTTTTACATTAGTCATCTTTGGTTACTTTGGTAATATATACGGAATCTTATAAAAATTGACACGTTAAAACAAAATAGTAAATTAAATCACAGTTACATTGAGATCGAAGAAAATTCCTTTTGTCCGTATACTATGCACAATCGGATATGGACAAAGCAACACACACGTAAAAGATATAAAGTCTGACAAAGTTCACAAATGAAACGCTTGGCTCTTTTAGAAATATCACTACAAGGAGCATGGGTTCAACGCAAACAATTTAAGCACAGTAATCACTCTTCTTCTTCTCTCTTATTCTTAGAATGGATATGATCAGGAATGAGTACATAAGAGGGAGTCTGAGAGTAGCACCAGTGACGGAAAAGTTAAGGAGTACCAGACTAGCGTGGTATGGGCATGTCATGAGAAGGGAGGAAGGGCATATAGTTAGGAAAGTTTTGGACATGAATGTGGATGGAGTGAGAAGTAGGGAAAGACCGAAGAAAGTGTGGATGGATTGCGAGAATAAAGATATGAGTGTGAAAGGTGTGACTGAGGAGATGACGGCTGATAGAGGGGTATGGAACAAAAATACATGTTGTGTCGACCCCACCGGTCGACGTCGACGTCGGTCGGTCACAACACGTCCAAATGGCTGGAAATGTTTCTTGATAAAAGTAAATTTTCAAAATCAAGGAGCCGCATGCAGTGAGTGAAATGTGGTGGTAACCAAACAGACAATATTTATACCATTTTGTTTAGCAAATTTTGATTTTAATGCCTTTATAATTAGCATGCCCGTCGATAATCAAAATCATGTTAAGGTCAATAAAGGAAAACTCTAAAAAGTTTTATTCATTTCAGATAAGTAAATGTCTGTTGTTATCCATTCCGATTGATGTGCCACACCTAGGGTACCAACAGGAGCTTCGTCGATCAACACATTTTTCATATTTTATTTTAGAAAAAATCATCCACCGTGGAAAATATGTACCAACAGCGTTAACACAACAAATGATAGTGATATTTGGGCTACAGTAGGGGCCAAGACATTGGTCTTATGGGAATTTTTTTAAACCTGACACATGAGCGTTATAAATACGATTTGGCCTTAAGTTTATATAGTTTGAATTAGACACAAGTTTGCTTTTGGAACGTCAGATGAGGAATAACAATTTTTTTGGAAGATAATAACCACCCCATTTGACTTTTTTCAAGTGCTTCTATAGCTTTTTCCGTAGATTTTTAACTTCTTGACTGACGATCAGTCGTATGCCTATAATTACGTCGCATATTGGTATATTTATAAACAAAACTATTAATATATTGAAATAAATTCCTTGATTGGACTCATAATAAAATGAGTTGTACGTGCACGTAATTTTGTTCTTATTAAGTTTTAAAAAATCCTTCTTTGTTGTCCATTAATAATGTCCTCCCGACCTTGCGAACTGCGCGGGATATATTATAGTGCACAAGCCTTTGCGCAGACACAGGTGTACTCACTCTTCCTGTTACTCTCATAGCCCGATGGGACGCTTAACCGACACGACCGGAGAGAGATAAGGCGCAGAGGCGGTGACATTAAACCGACCTCCTAATAACGACTTCTCTAAGCCACCGCTAGATGGCGTCGACAAGAAGCCGGGACCGACTTTTTACATGCCCA
>DWHO01000674.1:0-18455 GCA_018247575.1 Eurytides lysithous rurik
AAACTTGAAGGGTTTCCACCATCGCTTGCACAAGTGTACGCCTTAATTCGTAAGAAAGCAAAGGTTATGTTACTATTTTTAACCAAACAAGTAAAGCTCCAAGATTTACAATAGGAAAAAAGTAATAATAATAATGTAATGAGATAAGTAATACGGGTGATTTGGTTAACGATTCGTTATTCAATAACACCACTATGCGACTCAATGTTTAACTAAAAGGTTATTTTGTCCTTGTTAACCTTTCAACAAAACTTCAATAAATTCTGGATCAAATTACTTAAATCTTTGAACCAAAAAAATAGTATTTCAGAAACACTATGGTCAAGTATTAAAACGTGGAAAGCTTAAAATAGACAAATGCGCTGGGAAAAATCTTATTTTAAAGAAGTGTTAAAATTTGATAGAGATACTTAAATTGCTCCTCTAATCACATTTTTTTAATAAAGTACTCGTAACAGAACAAATCTTTAAAATTTTCCAAATAAAATAGAAAAACACCCACATTATACTCGTCACAAAAGTGGATCTAAACAATTAGTGGAAAATTATAGACCTGTTTCAATTTTATCCACATTTAGTAAATTATATGAAAGTCCTGTTTATGGAACCGTTTACACATGGTTTTGTGCGTCAAAAATCACCACTTACGAAAACCCGCACTTTTACTAACTTTATCTTTCGTCAAATGGATAATCGTCTTGAGGTTGATATGATGTACACAAATTTCTCAAAATGTTTTGATAAAGTTAATTATTACATAAAAATTTTGAGGTAAAAATATCTTGATATACACGGAGGTCTTCTGAGGTGGCTTAATTCTTACTTAACAAATAGGTTTGCGTAGTGCGTTAAGGATGGTAGTTACTATTCTGATAAGGTTGTAATTCCATCTGGAATTCCCCAAGATTATTTACTTAACCCATTACTTTTTATTATTTATGTCTGTGATATTGCAAATTGTATTTATCATGCTCGATTTGTTATGTACCCTGATGATACAAAACATCATCCAATCTATGATTTTATTGACTGCCGCAAACTGCAAAAGGAACCTAATAGGTTAGCAAATCTTAATATCAGAAAATGTCAAATAATCACTTTTAAAATTATTACACGTTTTTATGACAAAAACGAGATATGCAGTCGGTTATTTACAGGTGCATGCAAAATTATTACGACTAATTTTTTAACATTGATGACACGCACGCATGAATGTACGAACGTTACGCACGTACACACACGCACACACAAATTTCTTGCACATAACAAATAAAAAAGGGACAATTTAAATAGTTTTAACTTATTTTAATGGCTAAATATCGATGTAAATGTATTGTAATCAAATGATTCTTGTATGTAGTGAAATTTCCAAATAAATAAAAAAACGAGGACAGATCTATCTAATATCTCTAAATTTCGGATTAATATTTGATGATAGATGATAGATTTATCGTCTATCGTCAGATATTAACAACTATCGATTGATTAGTCTTTTTCCAATTTTACACAATTGGTTTGCGTTGAGTCTGGGAAAAATATACCATAATTAAAATTCCGTACGTATATAAATATACAATAAAATATATATAATAGTAATATTAAAGCATATATCTCCATAAAAGTATTTTCTGTTGAATGCTTAAATAATAAAATTTCAGTAAAAAATTTCAGGTACTATAATAATGAAATGAAAACAATCCTTTCTATTTTCATGAAGCAATGTCGGGAAATTAAAAACAATATTGAATACGTTCCGTAAACTCAAACATAAAGGGATTTTTAGAGGTAGGGCAATATTTTTGAGCTATTGAATTAAAAGAATATAATTTTATTAATATACGTTATCGAAATAGGTTTTATTTGCATCGAATTTATTTTGCATAAAGTTCAATTGTGAGAAATCCTCCTAATTTTCTCCTAATATAAAAAATCAATTTAAATAGTTAATAAATAGTTATGTAGTAAAATAATCTTATTTCTTTGACAGTGGAATTTATATCATTACTAGTCCTTTCTTACACTATAAACCTGAAAGAATGTTTATGTATTGCTGTATTTTTCCCAAGCAGTATCGGGGTTATAGTTTGTTTTGATTTTTTACACAGGTATAGTTACTTACCATACGTTTTGGACGGAAGGAGCCAAAAACCACTAAATTAGCACGAAATATGAAATCGGCACTTAATCCATAAAGATAAAAGTAAGTTTAAAAGGAAATTAAGCATTTCCAATATAACAGTAGTCATAAAGACATCCGAATGGGAACAAGCGCTGACTTTTTCCCATCCACGATACACTTATCTTTTTGCGATATAAGTTTCAGAGTATTTTATTTAAAACTAGATTTTGCCCTCGACTTCGCTCGCTTCGCAATGCAGGATATACCTAATGAAAAATATAATTATTTTTCTTACTTTCCATTTATTGATCGACTTGGGTTTGCTCGTGACTAAGTTTGTATGGATTTAGTTTTGAATGATATTATTTTATTTGACGTAGCTCTGCGGAGAACATAAGTTATGTTCTCTATTTATTTAAAAATGAAAAGAAAGTTCGGTTATAATTTCTTGCCCATTCCCTATTCATAAAACAAACAACAGCATTTTACTTTCATATATAGTTTACCATTGACTGTTCTATATTTCTTGGATATGCATAACAAGTGTGTATAATTGCTTAATTGAGTCAGTTACAAATAAATACGCATATGCATGATTTTTTGTGATGTGTTGTTATGAATTATAAAGAGAGGATAAATAGTTTTTAGTAGTTAACTATATTACTTCAGTGATAAATCAAAGAAAGTATAAGCAGAACATTTTTTTTATCGTTTAAAGCTTAAAGCTAGTCAGGTCTGATGGAAAGCAAAAACCGCTGCCCGTGGATATATGCAACGTTGCACATTTGGCAATTGCGTTGCCGGCCTTTAAGGTAGGAATTTTGAGGAGGGAGGGGGACGGGCTAGGCTAGGACGGGCCATATCACGCACTGGACGAAATGGAGAAGCACAAACACTTCCACTTTACGCCATTTTCTGTGAGGTGGTGTGGAATTTATACGGTACGAGTTCGGCCCATTCAGCAGGTTCCACCTTTAGTTCAGAAATTTTATTAAGCTATAATCTCAATTTGACTATAATCAACATTACCGATGGATAAATCACACGTTCGATTTTAAGTAGCTTTAGTTTTTAGGTATTGCTAATTTTCGCCTTCATGAGAGGTTTTAACAGAGGTTTTGCTCATTATTTTTCGACTTATATATAAATGCTCGAAATATTTAAGTGAAATGTGCCGTAAAATTTTCTTACAATGTTTAATATTCTAGCACCACTTGTTAAGATTGGAAAAGTACTACCGATATTTAACGCTTTAGTGAAAATATATGTTAAACAAAGCGAAAATTCCTTGCGTTCATGCGATAAGTAACACTAAGTTAAAAAGTTTGTTTTATATTATTCGTTGGAAGTGTTCTAGTAATAAAATGCTAATGGTCTCTGTTCCTTACGATTCGTATCTGTGATGCAAATAAATGACATTAACATCATTTCGGCGAATACAATAAAGTTTACTCTCTAGTATTAATTTATTACGTCTAGTCTATACTTAATTTGACTAACATACGAGTAAGCAATTCCCTCAGGCGGTTGCGTTTTATACTGTTATTAATGCAAAAAAAAAAATGTATTTCATATTTGTCAAACGGTACCTGTTCGTTTTGTATTATTTAATTTAATTTACATAATAATGTACAGTATCTGCGAAAATACAATATAGTATAACCTTTGAAAGAAAATGAAAATATATTGGAAACAGCTATTAAAATAACCATAAATATACACATGCTAGATTATTATTAATAATAGAATTATGTAGGTTAATATTAGTAATGTTTAAATTTATTAGTAATAATAAAACTACTAACCAATTGCACTTTTTAATGCAACGAGCAAGTATAGGATTTACTTATTTTAGGCATTTGTGTAATCTTTGTTTTGTACTAACTACTAAGCGTTATTTTATATCGGAAAAATTACATAAACATGGAAAAATGTGAGCAAAGATCTAATGATCATGAATTGATTTCGCAGGATTATCGTTATTGACGTGAGAAATATAAAAAAATGTAACATTATAAAAAAAATTACCAGTAAAATAGGCATAAACATTCTGTGAGGTCCTCGTACGTATCCGGTCTGAGTTGGCCCATTCGCCATGCGTGGCTCTCCCACTGAATTAAAAAATAAACACAATAGAAAGTTATTATGTTCACGAAATAATAAATAAATGTGATAATTCTTCGATATCAATTTTTATGTTACGTATCTACACGTAAAACTTATCAGACTTCTCTAGTATACACTTTTATATTAAATCTAGATATAACGAATCGATTGGCCGAAAGGTTGGAGTCAGTGAAAATATCGAGGAGAGTATTGGTGCCTCAGAAGTTTGTCCTCCACTACAAACGTGAGTTGACTTCCAATACGGCCCGTATATCAAACAGCCTCTCCGGGCGTCTGTCAAAAATTAAGTAAGTTAGTTCGTTACAAAGTTGTGTTAGGATCGCACCTTCAGCGAAAGGGACGTGTTTGGAGGATCTACGCTGGGTGCCGGGCGCGTTCGGCTTAGGCAGACATATCAGTCGCGGCCCCGTCCGCAGTCACAATGAGCGCGGCTTAGGTGTAACACGCCGGCCTCTCGGCGGTCAGTCGCCTATTCCGATCTAATATTCTTCCAGCAACATTTTAGTGAAGTTATTGTTAATATTAATATTAATTATATAATGATTAATAATTGGAGCAATAACGCGAGTAAACTAATTAGCATTGGTGTGATATGTGTGGATAAGTCGTAACGCTTCTACGAGTTTTGCGAAGTAAGTGGTGTACATTTTTTACTGTTTAAATTTATGAAAATGTTTTTCATAAGATTTGTTTTGGTTTTCAATGTTTAAAATCATCGTTTTTTAAACCTATGACGATGTCTTCCTTTTTGTTTATGAATGGCAGAGAGTTATTACCACTTCAAAGGGTTCTAGCGTACTCGTTTTGATTTAAATTTAGACGTTATT
Source organism: Eurytides lysithous rurik (assembly GCA_018247575.1). Taxonomy (NCBI): domain Eukaryota; kingdom Metazoa; phylum Arthropoda; class Insecta; order Lepidoptera; family Papilionidae; genus Eurytides; species Eurytides lysithous. Next base: position 5,074 of record DWHO01000674.1, read on the forward strand.
TAAAAGGTAAATTACGTTAGTGACGTGACTTTAAACATCCGCTTTTATTTAGATGGATTTAGTTAATTTTACACACTTTAGTGTAATTCAGGCATCATATTTTATTGTTGTATACCTACTTATATAAAGTTCACATCTACGAGTTAAAAACATAAAATATCTATTACATAAAGTGTATATTTTTATAGCATGATGCTGAAACTAAAAGAGATTTAGTTTCAGCATCATGCTGAAATAAAATCTTCTTTGATAATAGAAATAAAAATGGTTATATCATAACTTTAATTTGAGACCTATATCCACATCTTTAGTCATAAAAATTTTGCATTTTTTATAAATGCTATGCAAATATAAACGACAAAATATTAAAGTCCGATGTTTAACGCACGTGGATTGATATATGCAAGTTTTATCCTTGTCCCGCCTCTAAAAAAACTATAACTAACGGAACTTTTTTGTGAACATACATTTTTTATTTGTACTACTTGTTATTGTAAGAAGCTTAAGCACTTACACTATATATATCGTTTTTAAATACACCACAGAGGAAAAAAAAACAACTTATGTACTTTAAAACAGGATAAACTAAAATGTTTGAATTGAAGAAAGAGTTATCATGCCTCAAATACTAACGTCGTAGTTGAAGATAGCCAGTGATCTTGTGAATCACTGAGCTTTATTAGTTTTAAACGCAACGTGGGATGATGGGCTATTGCTATCCGGCTAACGTTTCTCTAAGATTCTCATTCGATAAAAATCTCAAAAACAAAAATCACTAGAAAACATAATAGATGTTTTCAAAATCATTAATCGTTTATAATCAAGATTTTTTATTTTAGCTTTCTGCTCTGATCTTCAGATAAAAAAAATGTTTTAACTAATTAGTTTTAATTAATGATGTCAGTTTTATAATGTTCCTTTTTACATCAGATATGGGTAAATATAGATTTATATATTTATATATTACAATATATCAAGTAAACGTTCCGTAAACCGATTTATAGAACGTTTGAAGAAGGACTGTCAATAATAATAATCCAAATCTATCGGAACTTGAAATAATTGTCTAAATGTTTTTTCTAAATATATATATGTATATGTAGTATGAAAATTCCTTTTTGTGTGCTATCTAATCTTAAAGTATGGGACGCGTGATGAGAATAATTTAAAAGTCGTATCAAACTTAATACTTCGACCCAGATCACAACCGCTGTCGAAGGTCTAACATTTGACACAGCGTATTCTAATGGTAGTGTTGTGTATACATACGTAGTGAAGTAACATTCACTAGTGTTAATTGTAGACATGCTAGCGAGTTCCGTTAAATAATTTCCTTTGTCACAAAAGCCATTATATTTGAATGGGAGTAACAAATGTTATGTAAAATGTAAAACATTTTTATTTTAGTTTGCCAATAATTATTTAATTTTTGACTAGTCGTGGGACTCATGCTGAAATTGTAATTCTCCGTAGATGATATATCTAAATATTTAATAAATATTTATGTACGTGACGCCTGCTCCTTTGCTTGAATGGAAAGATAATATTAATAAACGAAAAAGGCTAATAGCACTATAAAACGTACACAAAATACTAAACTAACTGTGATAAAGCATACTTAATTTTTAAAGTTAAAAGCAACTTTAGCAGTTATACATTGAAAAGCTATATTAAAATGATGACTATCTCGACTTTTTAGCTAAAACCGTGACATCATTTTGCCCCTTAAAATTTAATTCGTGTCAGTATTCGCAGTATTCGTAGAGTTCGAATCAGAATTCGGAATGCAATTTATTGCACATTTTTCAACTGTGTCTTTGTTATAATTACATGTTATCGCTGTTATTCTCATTACAGGCATAAAATCGCAAGCAAAATATTAGACTTTAAATAAGGTTCCAATTCGGTATTATATCACAGCGATATGTGTGTGCAAAATAAGGTATAGAAATAAATGATAGTCACATGATGAAATTAAAAAAAAAAGGAAAATTAAAAGTTAATTCTCGAAATGAAATGAATCGAATATGAAATGACGGATGTGGTATCCGTCATTTCATATTAATATCGAACAAAAAGTAAAATAACGTCGATTCAATGTTAAGCGAGTATCATAAACAGCAGTGTAGTAAAAAATATATGACAAAAATACTATGATTTTTACATATGAATTTAGGGTACCTTAAATTTTCAGGTAAATTTGATATTTTCTAGGAAAATTCCATGATTGCTATTATGGCAATTTTTGTTTTATGATACAAATAGGTAGGAATTACAAAGGGCGGATTTAATGCCTCGGACGGAAAGTACTAGTTGTAGATGCAATAAGCTAAATCTATATGAATTATGAAATAAAATAACATCCAAAAATAATTAATTTTGTAGATACCTATTATATTATATGCCGATTATAATATATTCAAACATATATGCAAGTTCAAGAGGCAAATGGCCAACTCGAAGCGTATAAGTACCATGATCATATAGAAAATTGTCGTAAAATGGAAGTGTTTGTGCTTCCGCGTTTCGACCTAGTGAGGTAGCCAAAGGCCGAACCCCCTTCCTCTTGCTTTCTTTTTCAGCCACTCCCTTCTTTTTCCTGCTTCTCCTTCCTCTTTTTGTTGTTTCTTTCTCCAGAAATTACAATCTTAAAAGCTGGCAACGTATTTGCGAAACGTTCAACATTGCAAATGTCCATCGGTAGCGGTTATTGTCTTCCATCAGGTGCGCCGCTTGCTTGTGCTGTTTGATGCTATACGTACATCTTCCTTGTGCATAAGCTGAAAGCGCAAACTTCGTTAAAAAAAACAAAATCTTCCACGATATCTCTAGGAAAAGAGTCCCAAAGTGTTTTCTAAGAGATTAGTGAGAGACCTAGCGAAAAAAATAGTAACATGTTTAGGAACATTGAGTTTTAAATCTAGAGCGGGTTTATCTTTCATTAGTTAAAGAAGTATATAAAAATGTTATATTCACACGCACACACACACACACCTTCACTGAAACTTTTATTCGATTCCATCGAATATATGAAAATTTAATAAAAAAAGGAATAATGTAAATAGTTTAATAAACTTTTATTAACGGCTGAAAATCTTTCTTGCAAAAATTTGTTTGTTGTCAAATGACCATTGCGTATCCCAAAGCATATTTGTATTTTTTGGAAACTTAACAAAGTTAATAAATAAATTAATTAATGAAATGAGAAATCCTTCATCGGATATCAGAACCTTTCGATTGATTAGTATATTTACAACTTTACGCAATATTTTTATTTTTACGTAATATTTTTCCCAGACAAATTGCAAACAATTAGTTTGTAATTTGCCTGGGAAAAATATTACATAATCGAAATTTTCTGCATATGCATATATTAATAATAATATTAAAACATATAAAATATCTCCATAAAAGTATTTTAGTAAATGATTGAATGTATAAATAATAAAGTTTCAGAAAACTAAAATAATGAGATGAAAACAGTCTTCATGGAGCAATGTCAAAATTTTCTATAAATGTTATGACCGCATTTATACAAACACATTAATGAATAAGATGAAGTAAATGCCGTTTCTTTTTCAGATGATGCACATCGAGTTTGATCCAGAATGCATTCGAGATATTTGAAATTTTCGACGAACATCATTTGAAGAAGAAGAGTGAACTCGATGCTGGCACCATGGTGGCCTACTGTGTCCCCGGTGGCCAAAATTTTCAGCGAGTCTATGTGAAAGTGCATGGATACATAGCACTCATAATTTGCCTGCTCGGTTCTGCAGCTAATTCTTTCAACATTGCTGTCTTAAGTAGAAAAGAAATGGTTTCTTCAACCAATTCCATACTTACTGCTCTCGCCGTCGCTGATCTCCTGGTTATGCTCGACTATATACCATTAGCATTGCATATTTATACCAAAATAGGATCCGAGCTACATCGAAACTCATACGGTTCGGCTGTTTTTGTATATTTTCATTCAATTTTCAGTCAGACCTTTCACACTATTTCTATCTGGCTAACTATTACTCTTGCTGTGTGGCGATATATTGCTATCAAGTTTCCACAGAAGAATAAGTTATTGTGCAATAAAAGGAACACTAACATTGCTATAGCGTTGGCTTATGTAGTGTGTCCAATAATGTGTCTTCCCATTTATTTTGCTATGAATATACAAGAAATACCTGAAACGTTTAGCAATAATGAAAACAACTTTAATAAAAGTCATGAAATTTCGTCGAACGTGACAACGAGATATGAGCCAAAATACGCTTTATCTATGACTGACAATGAACATTTATTAACGGCGATATTTTGGATATACAGTGTATTTTTAAAACTTATTCCGTGTGTAGTGCTTTCAATACTGAGTGTGTGTCTAATTTTAAAAATGAAATCGAGTGATCGAAGGAGACAAAAACTTCTGAAAAAATCTGCACTGTCTACACATGAGGTAATTTTATATATTTGTATTAAAAAATAAAGAATCATGGAACTAAAATATATAATGAAATCTGAAAAAGGTAAAGTCATATAAAAAAATAGTTATCGTATCGATTACTTATGAATCTTTAAAATGAGACTATTAAATATATTTTTTTTTAATTTTAAGAAATTAGACTGTACTTTTATGTATAAACAATTTTCTTATCTTCTACACAAAAATTTCCTTTTCCTTTTTATGTTTTGAAAAACGTCCAAACTCCCTTATTACTATAATAGGGTATCAGGTGGAGCGGAAATAAGGTTTCCTCAATATGTTTCCTTTATAATGGCCATTATTAAATCATTCAATGTAATAAATATGTAAAAGCGACAGTTTCATGCTCGTATTATTTTTTGAAACAAGGCAAGACGGTAGTGAACAATTTTTATACAACCAAATTGCATATTATCACGTCCTTAACTATATACAGGGTCGTTTTAACTCTAAGTCTAGGTCTGTTTTTTTGAGCAAGTTGTTGCTATACTCGACTAATATAACATATATTCTGTTCGAGTTTGTGCATAACCTGTTGAAACATGAAACAAATGAGGAAGAATCGAGTACTGGTTTGGTTAATTTATTAATAAGCAATATTTTAGTATCAATTGTGACAGATTGTTGACATATATTTTTATATGAACCAGGAGGCAAACGGGGAAAGGAATTTGCTAACTAAAGACACAAACATCATTCCACAAAAAGCCGATAACAAAGTCCTTACTTTTTTTGAAGAAAAACGTAAAAATGCAGTTGTCGTTAATTCAGAGGGTTATGTGGAGATTTTGGCTAATTTTTTGGAGCATCAAATGCAAATTACCAAAGAACCTGGTTCCAGCAGGATGGGGCAACTTTACTCACCAATATGTTTCTGCCAAGAGTTCATGAAATATTCCCTGTTAAATTGATCTCCCGGGGCAAGCAGTCCCGATTTTACTCCTATGGGCTTTTTGCTATGGGATTCTATAAAATCTACGCCAATAAAACCACTAACCTGGCGTATTTGAAAGAAGATAACGTCGCGAAATGGCCATTATGGACTCTATTAGCCGAGCCGTCATAAGAAATTTTACTGCTCAATCAGATGAGTGTCGCTAGCGCGTGGGTTTACATTTGAGCTATAGTATTTTTAAGAAATGATTTTATAAATTGTGTTCTTCAATAGTTATTAAACAGTTTTTCTATATAAATAACTTGCATAAAATGATCCACTAAATATAAAAACATTTTTTGAGACATCTTGTACATTTTTTTATATATCTTTTTGTTTTATACGTCTTTTTCTTTACATACAGGTAAAAATAGTAAAAAAATCCGTATTTAATAATTTGAAATAATATTAAGACTTCAGTTATTACAATGTTAAACTTTTTAATAAAGGGCGAGAAAACGCGACTGAATGACGAATCTGGAGGGGGGAAGAAAGCTGGCGGAGGTGGTGGCAGGACGGATCGTACCACGCGGATGCTTGTTGCACTTTTGGGTCTTTTCCTAGCAACAGAGTTGCCACAGGCCTTGTTTGGCTTACTTACTGCAATAGCACCTCACTTGTTTCAACAGTGCTACTATGCTTTTGGTAAGTCAGTTATACGATAACAGATTTTAATTAAAGTATAAACAGGGAATCATGCCGTAACAGCGGTTTTATTTAAAGTATAATCGTGGCGTAACAGTGGGCTTGGGAATATTTTAAAATCTAAAGGTAATTAATAAACACCTTTCATCGATGTAATTAATTTATTAATAATATTAATAAACCGTTTTGTTTAGTGCAAATATATTGAATCGTGTTTTGTTATGCGTGATGTTGTTACATGGAAACGATTTAACAACCTTCTGATGTACTTTTAAATGAAAACAAACACGCCTACGCGGAGAATAATGCGAAACAAAAGTTTCTAGATAACATGTTTTTTACAAGAAAAATAACAAAGGCTTAAAATTAAAATTTCCTAATTTCGCAATCTCACAATAATTCAATTTCTTGAATTATTTTGTTTTATAAAGCTGTATTTGTTTGTGGTATGCAAAATTTTGAGTGTAATTTCACAATTTGCCAGAAGCTTATTATACTTTAAGTAATTTTAATAGATGAATGATATTTTAAGATACAATTGCCAGAAAATTCTATTAAGATAGCTCTTTGACATTAACTGATATCAAATATTATACATTTATGTAGAGGAAGCATTGTCAGCATGTTGTTGAAATGTCTGATTAAAGAAAATATAGTTATTATGCACGGAAAGACGTATATAAATATATTAATGAGACCAGGAAATGTTTACTAGTTTTCATGATCACAAAATAAACGAAGGAGTTTTGTTTTGGTAGATGGTGCACTTTGCTACATTGCTTGGAGCAGTCTGCCATATGCTATTAGCTCTGTTATATAACTGCTAAATATGCTCAGCTCAGCATATTTATGCGGTTTTACGGGAGGCAAGGTCGTGCCACAAGTGCATTTTTAACTAAATACTGCTATAAATCTTTTCCTTGTTCAGTTTTATAGGTACATAGTAATTTTCCCGCATGGTAAATTATCGGGTGAAGGCATCGCATTATCCCACTATGTCAATTTATAAACACGATTTATTGACACGCAAGTAAAAAGGTTAAAAGGGGAAAAGGAGAAGATTTTTTTACTATTTTTTTAGAACAATAATGTAAGATGGTGCACTTCCAGGATATCGCTATCATCGTTTTGTTTACCATATTAAGTTGGCAGTCGCGTTGTCGTGATGTTTTCGCCACATATTTACGTATTGCTGTGCTTCAGCCTTCGTGGCCTAGTGGTATAGGTCCCGGCTTTATAAATCGGAGGTCTTGGGTTTGAATCTGGCGAAGGGTAACGATTTTGCGTTATTGTTTGTCAGCCGTTGAGCTAGAGCATTATGGCGTCGGGGCCATTGGCCAGCACCAGAGGAATTGGGAAGGCGCAGAAATGACCTACGCCTTAACGCCATTACTGTGTGGGAGCAGAGGCTGGTGAACTCCGGCATCGGCCTAAGAACTGTGGAGGCCATGCGTCCTGTGCTCAGAAAGTAGTTGAACGGGCAACATTTTTTTATGGAGTAGACGGGTAAATTAACAAGCTGCTCACCTGATGGAAAGTGATAACCGCAGTCCATGGGCATTTGAGGTCTAACGTTTTGCAAATGCGTGGCTTGCCTTTAAGATGGGAATTTTCGGAAGGAAAGGGGATGAACGGGGAGAAAAGAAGAGAAAGGGGGAGGGAGAGGGGTGGCCCACCGGCCACCTCACTCACTGGACAAAACGCGGAAGCACGATCACTTCCACTTTACGCCGATTTTCTGTGAGGTCATGGTACTGACCTGGTTCGAGTCGGCCTATTCAGCAGCAACGGGAGCTATAGTGTCGAGATGTGTGCTATCGTGGGGCTCGAACGGGGAGGAGGGAGGCACCTTTTACCCTGGAATCACGCCGCCAAAGATCATGGCGTGAGAGACTGCCCTATGCGTGCAATTTCCCCCCCGATGAGTAAGTATAAGTCCCCGGGATGCAAGCATGGAGGTTCCTGTCGCTAAATAAGGGGTTCGAGAGAGGTGCTGTGCAAATTGGACCAGCAAATGGCTGGATTAGGTGCCCTATCGCTCGTGGACAGCTGGCCTGAGAAGACCATTGTTGCTCCGGGGTTTTTGGGTGGGTACTTGTTACGCCTGGGACTCCCATACACCCCTGCCGCTTCTCCTTCTACGGCGGAGCATCCATGACGTAAAAAAACGGGCTGGTCACCGGTTTGCCTGAAAATAAAAAGACGATCCATGTGTTGGATGGGTGTTGTGGTTTGAAGGAATCTATGGCTGATCTTTTACTGTCGGACATTCGTCCCATCAGTGATATTAAATTATATTTTTCATATTATAAATTTGAAAAATACTAAAAAGTGATTAAAATAGTAGCATTTAAGCGTGCTAAGAAATATATTTTGGAGGCGAATATGCTTATAGAATCGGTTCACAGTTGTTCAAAGCTAGCGGTTAAACATAATTATTCATGCTATCGCTTTTATCTAGGGTGTTTACTAGGTTGAATAAAAGCAAAGTCCAACAGATAGGCAACTAGGGGATTGGAGATTTTTATGTTAATTAAACTGGGACTAAAACTTCTTATGTTTATTCACAGGCGAGGTGATGGACTTGATGGCGCTCGTGGGATCAGCCGTGAACTTCGTCTTATATTGCAGCATGAGTCGACAGTTTCGCAATACTTTCAGACGGTTAGCGCATAAGCTTCTGCCGCTGGCTCGCCGTACATCTGAATTTGGTAATGTTAGAAAAGCGTAGCGGTTAAAGTCTTGTACAGCAGTCAAAAATCTCCTTATGTGCAATCTTAATTACCAAAGTTGTTTAATTTTTAGCACCACAAGCGTTTTTGTTTTTACCATTTTTCAATAGGTGTACCATTACTTTTTTTTAATAATTTGACAAAAATTTTAAAACCATTATTTTTTTTTCAAATAACCTGTGCCCTTTTAAAGTATCGCAAGTGATATTATTACTTTATTGAACCTACTTATTTCGTCAAAAAAAAAAAAACTTTAGAATATCTGTGAACTTAAATTAAAAATAAATAAGTATGCAATACCTAACAAGTGTAACTATGGTTTAGGCATAGTTAGTTTACTGTAATATTCTGTAATTTATTGTAATATTTAAGTGGTGAATTTAGGGAAGCGTATTTGGGAACATTGTTCGTTAAATTTAAAAAAGGTATAAAATTTACAATGATGTAGATATGTTGATATCTTCATTTAACCTTTAAGTCTTTGTTCATATATCTATTGTTGTTAATCTTAATGAAATTTAGTAGTGAACACAAACACATGAATATTTTAATTTGTAAACATATGTTACTGTAGAAGAATTAATATAGTAAACATATTAAAACACATTTCGCACAAAAAAAACTTATATTTGTAATTAACATGAATAAATCAAAAGGATGGTTGAATAAAAAATGTTGTTAACAATGGTGAGGTTAGTTATGTATTGAATTACGCACCGGAAGTTCTAGGATGAGAAAATGTTTCACAGTTATCAAGGAGACGTATGTATGTATATTAACAAATTGTGGAGTATAAGTAACTAAAAAGCCCACTTTTTCAAAGTTGTTTGCCTTATGGTTTGACACGTAATATGACAAGTACTTCTCCATAAAAAAGAACCTTCAATTCATAATTACGAACCTTGGACAAAAGATATCTCACTTAGTTGCGTGTTTGTGTACTTATGTACAAGAGAACCATTCATATATACTCCTAACATGTAACATATTATATTGACGTATAATTTTTTAAAGTATTGCAAGTGATTAATTTGACTTAATAGTACGTGTGAGAGACGTCTTTGCATTAGATTATTAAAATATCTAATTAAATTAAAGTTATTAATGCAAGAAAGACGTACATAAATGAAACAATTAAGATTATTATAACAAGCGTTTTCTAAGATGTTAATAAGTGGAAGTAGCAGAAATTGGCAAGAATATAATAAATATCTCTTCATACAATAAACACCTTCGATATGTTTATTTCTATTTTTCCTAACATACTGCTGTCAGAAGCATTAACTACGTTCACATGCTTTAGTGTAGTTTAAGAAATAAAAAAAAATTATGTATCTGTGTAAGTTTGTACTATTGCGATGAAACTTGTTGAGTATATTTTACAAACATACGTTCGCGAGGTTTCTAGCTACAACAAAAAAAATCATTTATTGTTTACGTGGCATAGCAATGCGTGCCGGGTAGCACTTATACGTTATATTAGTGTGTCCCATATGGATTACGTTATATGTATGTTGTATTAATAAAAAAAATGATATTATCTTTATTCGCTGTACATCATTTCAATATATATTTAGAGACGATTTCAAAAAAAGTTAAAAACTCTGTTATGAGTGTCATCACAATAAAAGTAGAATAAACAATTGTTAAAGTATACGAAGGTCTTTGATGTTCTTTTGATCGACGATAAGAATTTAATTTAAAAAACACATTGTCGTTAAATAAGTGGTATAATAGTTCTAATCTATTCGCTTTTTACGATTTGCATTTACCGTTTTATTTATGACCATATTTGTGATATTTCATGTTTTCATTTTATGTTTACTATTTTGTAGTGGTAGTATACATATATTATCGCACGAAGACTTATAGTGAAATATAATAGGTTGTACATGTTGTAGATTAACTGAAGTGTCTAAAATTTGTAATGTATATAAATTTAAACAGTATTAAACTATTAAGTAATAAAAGTATTTTTTTTTGTAAAAGTTTTTTATAGCATTATGTGTGTGAGGAATTATGAGTGTGTATTAACTGGGACGCATCAAAAAAATTCAAGACAAGGAAGTTTCGAAACGCATCGTACAATTTGTCCAAAAATCGTGTAAGACAATGTGTTTATACTGTTACGCCAAATATGCCTTTTTTGTGAATGTTTTGTCGGTGCAAGGTCGCAATACAAGATACAAATCATACGAATTACTAATATTCCGCTTTTGTATGTTGGTTGTTGTAGAACTTGTTTAAATAATTACTAAGAAAGAAACTACGAGTACATCAACATCATACATGACATACATAGACACCAATAAAGTTGTATTGAAACGTTTCGCGTTTCGTATTGCACTTTCATCAGTTTCACATTACCTTCTTAAATCTATTAGTATTTTAACCTATACTATATAGGTTAAAGAAAACTCCCTATAACCCAGTAAGAAATTTACGGTAGTGCTAGTTTTAAGTTTATTTGAAGTTTATTGCACAAACCGTAAATCGATATTAATAATAAGCCATTCTCTATCAGTCAATCTGGGTCGGTTGTGATTTATTTAGAAAAAAATTGCTTGTCACCGCTAGCATTTACTTTATGCGGTTATATAGATTCACAATAATTGTAGCTAGTTGGCAATAATCGAACTGTGAAAATAATATAATATAATAATATCATGGGACATCCTACACCATTGCCATCTGATCTCAAACTAGGTAGAGTCTGTACTATGGTAATCAGACAATTGATATACACACTTATATATTTAAAAAATACATACATATATAGATAAATAACATCCAGACACAGAAAAAATACCTATGCTCAACGCACAAATATTTTGTCTTGGGTGGAAATCGAACCCACGACCTTTGGCTTTGCAGTCAGGAGCACTAATCACTAAACCAACGGGCCAATCAAAACAAACACACTTATGGATTTTTAACTATTTAGTACTATGTACTATAGTATGGGTGTAGGGGGTTAATGTTCTAAAATCGAAAATCCAAAATAAAATTAGAAATAAAAAAAACATATCACGTGTTTGAAATTTAAAGATAAAAAGAATTCAACAAACGATCGATAACAACATCTCGATCTCAGTAATAGAATGTCCAATTTACACTACACACAAAGTGACAGCCTGATGTACTATTTTACGACGCCATGCTCTGAGAGTGAGGTCGCCGCTCGACCCATTTTTATCTACTGCTATAATTTGGTTGGTGTCTTTCTACTGTGTAATACATTTTTTCATTTTACTGAACTGCGCTTATGCTCATATGATGAAATAAAAATTTACTTATTTAATAAATACCAAAATTCTAAAAACAGTTATATCGCTTTAGGGTTCATGGAATACGAAGGTCAAAACTTTCACTCAAGTCAAGTAAAGACATAACAAAGTTGAAGTTAATATCAAGCTTATAAATTCATGAACGGAACAAAAAAACACGTAAGATTTATGACAAAGTCAAATTAATTTTGAATTGTTTCACATTCGTCAAGTTTTACGTACAACTCCAAATTTTGGAGAATCTGAATTAGTTTTGTTTATAGGCATTATAAGTTTTGATTTTTATATAAATGTATAATCACAAAAAATTTTTTTTCTAATTACTGTTAATACTAGCTCACCTTTCTGCATGGATTATTTGCAACATAATTCCTACTAATATTAAGTCGTATGTTTACTACATGATATTTACTCTGTATATTATTATAATTTAAGCTGTTATCATATTTAAAGTTAATCGGCCTCCCAAAATACAGGCCTAGCCTAGTTGGCCTCAAAAATCTGTATGTCACATGCGATATGCTTTTCTTTTAATAATGTAAAACATTGTTAAATAATTCTGTATATAAGATGAGTAAATAAACTTTATTATAATATGTTCTGGTGTTGTTTCCACTGTTAATAGCGTGAAATCTTTTATTATTACGTAAATAATGAAACCATGATATACATATGTACAATTGAACATTTTTCTATAAGAGTTAACAGAAATATCTTCTATCTTTCCACGCAAATTATACTTACCATATTCAGCAAGTGTCCGGAAATCTTTTTGGATAAAATAAAGTCAAATCAAAATATATTTAGTCAAATGAGCCTTTGCGAACACATACATCGTCATTTTTATATTTCAGTTCTTGATGAAGTTACCAGCGGCTGGGAATACAGTTTGTGCTGAGAAAAGCCGGCGGGAAACTCAACAGTTGCTCTTTTAAAAGACAGTTACAACATGCATTAATACAATAATAGCTATCCCACATACGAGTCAATCAACTAAATTAATTTAGGTCCATGAAACAACTCTTGAATAGTATAATAAGTATATTGCAATAGATTATTTCTAACTTTAGTTAAAAATTGCTCAAGTGGTAAATCCAGGTCATCTTGTGGAAATATTTGTATGTACACTCAGACCCTCAAGATTTTTTTCACCTTTTGGAGACGAAATCGAGGTGTTACAAGTTTATTCTCATTTTTTTTATCTCGAGTTTTTTGTTTATGTTTCAAGAAAGTGTTAAAATTTTGTCGGATAAATAATGTGTACAGGGTATATATTGTGAGGCAACCGTCAGAACCACTTTTTTAAAAAC